>FWCC01000641.1:0-15126 GCA_900169235.1 Zarea fungicola | reverse complement strand
GACTTTTGACGCTGCGCTGGCAAATATTGCGTATATACAGATTCAAAGCATGGAAACATTTACACTATTTAGTTATTCTTTTTTGCGACTTCTTTAGAGATGCTATGGTGGTTAAGGCTCATTTTTTCTCGAGGCAGCAGTTAACCCGCAGCTGAAGTCCGCGAAAATACCTCACAGGGATGTATGACTGTGAGCGTCTCGTACTGACTCGGCGGCGAGTTGTCTGCACAATCAGGACGCTTTACTGAATTTGGCAGTGGACAGAGGCTAAATCCTTGTCGCACTTTCATAACTCTGCAACACCCGGGTTGACGAGGTCCCAAGCTAGTAGGGGGTGCTTTTGCTGAGTTGGAAGTGGCCAAAATAGGTATAGTGACCTATTTTCTACTAGATTTTGGCTAAGACTTTGCTCTCCAATAACTCGGCCAAAACTTGTGCCCAAGTAACTAAGGCCCTGATGCGGAGTTGCAGACTACAATCCACAGACTGGATGACCAGGGACAAGGATCCTATGGCCATCTCATGGAGAACCTTTATACATCACCAACAGCCATTCTGCAAACTCTAGTGCGTTATTTTCTTTCCTGCAGACTAGAAATGCTGTAAATTAGAAGAAAAAATAAGCTTTTGGTAATTTGTAGATTAATTTTATCTGAAATAGGGGCCCCTACTAGCCTGGTACCTCTATTGCAGGGGTATGGCAAGGGTCTGTTGTCAACCTAGCTAATTTCTGCGAGTTGCGATTTTTTTTTCAGTTTGCGGATTCTAGTTTACAACTCGGCATCAGGCACTATGGAAAATGGCCAAGTCAACTAGTGGCCAACGACAGCGCAAAAACATAACCAACATAACCAACCCTAACCCTAAGAAGCCATCAACACCAGGAGAATGACGATGATTTCGCTTAACTACGGCCTACGACAAAGTAGGTAGGTACAAAGGTAAGTTATCCACTATTTACGCTAACGATATGTACCTCAGACACCGCTGAGTGAGTATGGAACTCTTATTCACAAAAACTCAAGATCAGTCTAAAGACATGCCGAGTTCCAGTACCGATTATTCTCTGCGGGTACTGTATTTTTGTAAATGTGGATCGAGCTTACGATTGGTAATTCTAAAGCAGATTGAAGAACCGAAAAGCCGGAGAACCATAAGGGCAAAGAACGAAAAATTATATTCCTCGTTCCTCTACGAAAGAAATAACCTATCTAGGAATATTTACCTCTTTTCATAGGCAAACTTCCCCTATTTACAAGTCATTTATCCCTCACTGATTTCTACGTTTAATATTTATGGTTCTCTATTAGTTATATATTAGTTGCATATGCTGTTGGCGGTGGTTAAGGTGGCCCACACTACATGATAGTATTTACCTGGAACTTGTGCGGTGGACCATCTATCGGCAAATCCCCCCATACAGACATCGCTATATATTTAACCATATTATACTAGCCGGTTGCAGACAGGCTTCTAACAATAATAGTGACTCTAACCCCCAGACATTAGGTATTAGGACTAGTGTGCCACGTAACCACTAGGCCACAGAGATCAAAGTCATTAAGAATTGTTTACCCGGCCCGGTTCACTGCCGGGCCGTTGATGACTGGGAAACCTTGGCATCTAATGTATGCCTTCTAGGTCTGTGACATTGGGTCAGCACTAGAATTGTTATGGGGTGGGCCATCTATTGGCAAATCTCCCTATGCTAGACATCTTTGCAGATTCAACCATGTTGCGGTTCCAGGCAAGCTTCTAACAACAATAGAGACTCTAATTCTAGAAGTTAGGTATTAGTACCAGTGTGCTACGTAACCACTGGGCCATAGAGATCAAAATTATTAAGTATTGTTCACCTGGTCCGGTTAACTGCCGCGCCGGTGATGACTTGGCAGCCTTGGCATCTAATGTATGCCTTCTAGGTCCGTGACACTAGGTCAGCACTAGAATCGATTTGTTCAAAGCATTGGGTTTGCTGCGATTCTTTCTTGTTTGCCTCCGCAGTTCCTATAATCCAGTCGCCAATTGACAGCGCCGGATTCCCCAGCCCCCATTTTTTTCTCTGACCCTGCTTTAGATACCTCTTCAAGTTAATAGAACCTGAACCACAAACATTCTTATTTAGACAGTCACCTCAACTCTCAAATTGGAAGCGATTGCGGGATTAAAATTATTCTACCCCTTCATCTGCTTGATAAACGTCGGCGCCATGGGTCTTTTACATCAGCCGTCGTCCGAGAATTTCCAAATTGACTTTTCATTGATAGAAACACCAGAAAGCTTCTCGATGCGATTTCACGACAATACGTCTGTCGATGCTACTTTCACAACAACATCCACTGAACCAGAATCCAGCCAAAGAAGGCCTGCAGTCTCGGGACAAGAAAAGGCAGAACAGAGGCGGGAACAAATACGAAGGGCCGGTCAACGGCATCGCCAGGCAAAAGCAAAGTATCTGGACTATTTGGAAAAGTCTTTCATGAGTCAGAAAATTGAGATTACAACTGCCAACACAGAGCTCTCTTCCCTGCGTTGGGAAGTAAAATGTCTCCGCGCCGCGCTAGCAAGGGGCATGTTCTCCGGTTTTGCTTCCAATTATTACGGCGAGATGGGTCAGAAAGAAGGCCTCAAGCTGTGTGTCACTGTCTTGGTAGAAAATTCGAAAGACGACAGCAGCCTTCCAGAAACTGGCGGTCAACCGCTGAGATGCAGCTCCGACGGTACGCAGTACAGTACCTCTGTGGGCAGCAGCTTTGAAACCACACCAAAAGATTTAAGCGAGGATACTCTAGTGGATATGGATGCATTATTGGAAGATCGATTCTTTCCTGATGAGCCACCTCGGATGCATTTTTGAGCAAGGTGGAATTGCAATGGCACAACCACAGTTAGCGTGAGAAACTGGGTTGGACGCAGTTTGAATGTTTCTTTGACGTCTTAGATCGGTTTAGATATCACTTTAGGCTGTTATGCGCCTAGAATCTGTTTGATTATCTACTGGGGTTCTTGGCTGTGTTGCTTGCGATATATGGTTAGGAACATTAGCTACGGTTGGCTGAGGTTGCCTCATGGGCTCAACAATGTATGGCCACAGTATGGCGTCAAGCACTTGCATTCATCTAGTTTATTGAATGAATGAGAGTCCAAGATATGATCTTTTATGTTTAAGTGTAGCTCGTGATGCGGTAACGATTGACTACGACTTTCGTGGACTGACTCGCGCGAATATATAGGTATTCCTTTTGCGCCCACTGCCCGGTTGGACACGGAATTCAGGCCTCTGATAAACCAATTCTTTGTTTCGTAAGTATTACGACGGATCTATGAGCATGCGGAGAAAGCCTAAGAGTTAATGATCTGCAAAAAGCTGATGGCGTATTAACCTACCGCGCATCCATCTGACAATGGGATTGAAATCACATATTTAAATAGGCATGTCAGATGATATATCAGACCCACGTTGAACTGCTTGCGAAGCAGCTAATTGAGTAGTATGAAGTTTAGACACTGAACTAGGCAGACTTGCCTCCCCGGCAAAGGGTATGACCACGCCCTGCTAAGCCTGTTTCCCACAGATTTTGAACCATCCCATAACAACCCTACTGTTGATGTTGCTCTCCTACAGAGCCGCTGCACGCGTTCCCATTCATGTGGATGTTGGCTGACCAGAGCTGACTGACTCTTATTCTACTGGCTTCGGAATACGGACCGATGGCGTCCCTGCGGCACAGTTCGGCCGGCGCCGTTCCCTGCGCCGGTTGCTATGTGGGCTTATTGAGCATGGACCAAACGCCACACTCCTCTCAGGAACGAAGTAAAGGTAATCTTCTCCAACTGGCATTTGTCATGGAAGGCCACGCTTTGCATGCTTTGCCTTCTGGGCGTCCACTCATGGAAGCGCGCCCATTGAATTTTACGCCGAGTCGCAAACACATCTTATCCACTACTGATCGAATTTTCTCGAATTTTTGCCACAGTATACATCACCCAAGCTTGACTACCATCTCCAGTCTCTTCGACAGAACCATGTACGTACCCAGAATGTCAGCAATTGACGGCATATAGGTAAAGCCAGTGTGCGCGGAGCCTACGAGCGACCAGCCATCAATGGCCAAACAACATTATTGATTCCTTGAACGCAAGGTGCCTGCCTGGACGTTTCAGGCATTGAAAGCTATGAAGCTAGATCCATGAAGACACACGCCAATATGTAGAAGAAATGTGCTGAAAAGGGCGATATAAGGTCGCTTGTCTCTGCGACGATTTCTATTTCAAATTCTCCAGTCATCAAGAGAGCCATGAGAACTATAGCAGCAGTCTTCTCCGACAATTTGGAAGGTGCGGGCCTGGAATTCGAAAAAAAAAAAACGGATCAGGAAAACACCGCCACGTCACGTCAGCAGAAGTAAGCAACCTTTCGCTTGCATACGGACTAGTAGCATGCAGCCATCTGTGTGCACACTTCGAGACGGCGCATGCCGGCTTCAATTCCGGAGCCATTGGCCAATGAAACAAAGCCTTTTTGGCACCTGAGCTAGGTCTTGCATTCCATTGGCAGCATGTGCCAGCATAAGACTCAAAAGATGTGTAGCTGGTGCGAAGCGGGTAAAGCGGCCCAGCAGGTAGCTATTTGCATTGGCTATCGTATAGGCGGAATGAGGTGTGGCTGTATGGTTTGCTTGTGAGTGTGATAATGATCTGTCCGGGACATAGAAGGCACATATTGGATGCTAGGGATATCTGGCCACGGCTGGTTACTACTTGATCTTTTAATGGTCTCTGTGGCCGAGTGGTTACCTAGCACTCTCGTCCTTACATGATCCTTGCATTTCACAAACTGATGACATGAGCGGACGGGCTTGCCAAGACAGGATACATGACTGGTCCGCATTTTCATCTCAGAGGCGGCTTGACATAAATTTCCCATAATTCCTCCGTTGCATTGAATACAAAAGTGGCGTTAAAAGTCCACCGCATTGATTGGATTTCAACCTCACAGAAATGGTATTGTAAGGTGTTCAAGCCATACTCAGCAAATAACAAGCTAAACGGGCAAGTCTAGTTACAGATATTCTGCAGTAAATTTCACGTTTTCCAGGAGTACAGTAAATACTAAAAGCCAGTAGAGTATAGGCGAATAGGTAATGTTAGAAAGTAAAATTGCTCCTAGCATCCATCGAACCTCAGTCTTTCCAGCTTCATAAAACTAAACCTTTGCGCCACCAACAGAGCTCTGTTTTACGATATCAGCGATAGTGTCTTGCAAAGTTCTTTTCGGCCCAGTCAACAACAAGGCATTGCCCTTCTCTGCCTTTGCGTTCCATTGACTATAACCCTCCTCGCCCCAGGCAACATACTGAAGCAGCGGTAGAATTGCTGATAAATCACCTGCTTGCAGCTTTTTCAACGCACTCTCCTTAACACTACTGCTTGCAACCTTTGTGACCGTAAACGTTGCTGCGGTAGCCCTTTCCAGCTCGGCAAGAAGCTCGTTCTGCGTTGTGTTGACGGACGAAATGTGGACGTGGCTGTTCTTTACTTTTTCTCTTACCACAGGATCAGAAAGAAGTGTGACAACAGCCGTTGCAATGTCGTCAGTGTTGGTCGTGAGGAATTTGGTATTCCCGTCATCCCATATTCTCGCACTGCGCTTGGCAATATCAAATTCAAATATACCACGAGCCAGGCCCTAAAGCAGGGTAAAATGTTAGCACGTTCGTATGTCGCAGTAACAAGGAAAGCATTATTAAAAGGGGGGAGAAACGCGTACCCAGTCGAGAAACAAGCCAGTAACAATAGCAGTCCAGTGTAAGCCTTGGGCTGCTTTGCTGTCCAACTGAGCGGTAATGCGTGTTTTACCCTTCAGTACAGGCAACATGCTAACCAGGCCCTCGTCAGTTGTATCATGGCCAAATTCACTAGGAATGAACCATTTGACTCCTGCGGCGGCGGCAGCATCAACAATGACGGCTTCAAGATCCAGCGCAGACGCACTAATGAGACAAAGCACTGCGTCTTGCCCACGCAATGCCTCTGTTAGATGCTCCAGAGTATATTCCGTCTTGATAACTTTAACACCAGCTGGAAAAGTGGCGCTAGATGATGATCGTGTTATCACGGTAGTTTCAATCGATGCTTTAAGAACAGCCGGTAAGACTGCCTGGCCGACATTGCCGGTGGCCTGGTTGATATTAGATTTACTTCCAAGCCTTTAGGAAATCGGATGTACACTACTCACGCCAATAATTGCGACTGACTTGAACGAAGCCATGGTGGGAAAAGTTGGTTTAAGTTGGGTTGATAGCAATCTCAGTCAAGCTGTCCTTGTGTCTCATGTAATCTTCATTAGCCTACGCCTCAAGCGACTTAAATATCCAAATGTTGCTGATAAATCAAGATGGTGATATCACATTCGACTTTGACGAGCTCTAGAATCGCGTGTCGACTTACTTACCTCCAATCTTGCCGGATATACGGATTCTAGTGCGTTAGGCTAGCCACAGAATTCACTTGGTTTCGCCAAGATTACAAAGCATTCAGAAGGAGTGGACTGCATGACAGGACTATGGAAGAAAAGTGGCTGCATAAGGCTTACATGCCCAAAGCCGTCGGCGCTATCTGTTGGAGCTACCAGGATATATTCCTGCATTACAAATCTAGATCAGCCATGGGGAAGCTCGCTTCATCCGAATTGAACCTCCTCGTTTGAGATTTGCAGATGCGACTTTTTTCAAGACTGCTTGAGCTGACAAGCTGGCAGTTGAACTGCGTTATGTGCGCAGTAGTAGAACGTCGAGGCACACCCCAAGTCCCCAAGCCCACATTACCATGAGTAGAATTACAAGACTAACTGTCCTACAATACGCTGCAGCATCATTTTCAGTAGGTAAATAACGGATAATAGGCTCCGTCTAAGCAGTAATCGTGAAAATAATGGTGCCGTACATAATATACCCTGCCCTTGGATCTAGGAGTGACTGTTGCGCCAAAAAGTGGCCAGCCACAACCACGGCTTGATTATTATCCCATATCGCGTGACAGTGATAAATGCGTCTATCCACACCCACTGACGCTTATGCCATTTACAGCTTCGGCTTGCGCCATTGCATGTACATATGTAATCTGCTATCCACAAAACACCGCCAAATCACCGCTTGATTATAAAACCATTGAAAGTAAGCCATCCTGAACTATTGACAGCATCGTGTTCACTCGAAGGTTGGCAGTAATTAATGTTAGATGCACTGCTCCCAATCTAATTCATCCAACCCTTCTGTCTCCTGTCAGACTATCCAGTTCAACTGGTTGAATCCGCCAGTCATGACGAAATGCGCAGTCAAGTTGTGTCTTTACATTTTGCAACCGTTATTTATCTGGGTCAACACTAACCCAAACGCCACATTTTACCCCTGCTTCAAAGTCAGGGACCTCGGCTAAAAAAATCGACTTTATGTGGACCAGATGCCAAAGAAATGATCGTTTGAACCATCACAGGAGTGACTAGCTCGACACCGTGGAAGATCTTGGGTTGGATGCGTTGTACAATTGACAGAATGAAGAAATATGTTGCGATTGTCCCACGCTACTAAAAGCTTACAAGTTCTATTCATGGCCTTACTTTGCGTATCGTTCAATCTGAGAAATATATTACTTGTGACATAACTGGCCATCCAGTGGTACCGCAACCGGAGATACGCCAGGGTGCAGGTATCAATAGATGCGGGGACCAGTTCCATTAACCGAGTTTATTATTAAATAGACTTGGCCTATTGAAGAGGCCTTAGGCGCTGACTGCAGCTTCCTATAGGCCGCTCACTATTGGCTAGATTTAATTTGTCTTTCTACCATGCCTCGTCTGCCTCGTCGGAGAATTCGGGCAATTGTGGGTACATTGTTATCGCCGCCGGTTCGTGAACGATTGTTGGATTATTAATTGCAAGTAACGTGGATGACGGAAAAAGCTATGATTGGATGGGTTGAACCCGAAGTTTGATAAAAGTAGTAGTAATCAGGGCTGCCAGTTACTTCGCCATTGTGACACTTCAGCGTCCATATCAAAGTCAAGCTCTCCCCACCAAATGACGAGCCAACTATTTGTGTCAGTGACATAGAAGGTATACATTGGATGCTAGGGATACCCGGCCACGCTTGGCCATTGCTGGATCTTTTTAGCTCTGTTGTGACCACTGAGTCAGGTCAAGCAGCTCTTCCTGTGAGGCTTGACTCCAACAGAGATGGAAATATTGAATTCACCAAGACCACCGTAGTATGAGCAATTTTATAACTCTACTATTTCCCTTTTGCTAAACAAATAGCGTCCAGGGTTATTGTATTAATTCTAGCCCGACGCTCATATTTTAGAATCCCGTTGCCATGTGTCCGAAAAAGGGTAGTCAATGTAACCCTTGGGGCTCTTGGCAGTGTAAAATGTCCCGCGGTTGTACTGGCTAAACTCAATGCCCTGCTCTATGCGATAAACAAGATCTGGGTTCGCAATGAAATACCGGCCGAATGCGACGATGACGTCTTTGTCTTTCTGGTGTTCATCAACCAATCTCTGGGCCTCCTCAGCCTTGTATCCTCCGGCTATAACAATGGGCGAATGACCCGCCCAAACATTGACCACGTCATCAATGGTGTGCTCCGTCACTGTATCAGTAACACCGGCGATGCGGGTCTCAACAATGTGTAAATAAGCCAAGCCAAGTCCCTTGATCTGTTCGAGAAGGTAGGTGAACTGAGGCGCAGCGTCCTTCATTCCCATGCCTTGGATGAGGTTGAATGGGGAGATGCGAATTGCTGTCTTGTCGGCACCAACGGCGGCAACCACGGCCTTGGTTACTTCGATGGAGAACCGCGCGCGATTTGGAATACTGCCGCCCCATCGGTCTGTGCGAATATTGCTCGTGTCCTGGAGAAACTGATCCGGCAAGTAGCCGTTTGCGTTGTGAATTTCTACGCCGTCGAAGCCTGCGCCGTGGACAGCATTCCTAGCAGCCTGCGCATAGTCGCGGATGTACTCTTCGATATCTTGCTCCGTCAGCTCTCGAGGAATCGCGTTATTGGAATCAAATTGCAAAGCTGACGGCGCCTCGACAGGGCCGAGACCTTCCTCGTCAAGGACACTTTGCTTTGCGGCTCGGCCCAGCGCCCAGAGTTGGAGAAAGATCACGCCGCCAGCCGCATGTACACCTTTCACGATTTCTTTCCACGCTGCAATCTGGTCCTCATTCCAAATCCCTGGAGCGTTGCGGTATCCACCAGCTCGTGCGGAAATGAATGTCGCTTCGGTAATGAGCAAGGTGCCCTTGTAGGATGCCCGTTGGGTATAATACTCCTTGACAAGGTTGACTATTGGGACATGCTGATCATTCGCCCGAAATCTGGTTAATGGAGCGAGTGCTACGCGATTAGACAGAATATTCTGCCCAACCCTAATTGGTTCAAACAGTCGTGAGTGCTGGGCTTGTTTGGCCATTGTAGTTGTAGAGTCAAACTTGTGTCGATTGTAAGAATTGCACGAGGCACGATAGCTGGGATAGATATATTGGTGTGCAAGTATCCGCTTTGATAATTTAAATTGCGTGCTTGTATTGGAACGTTGCCAATCGTTTCATCGGCGATTCTGCGCGGGACCGGAGATCCTCTTAAATGCCGATGGTTGCGAGAATTAGTAACCGCATCCACACCGTTTTCACAACGGGGGCTGAATAAATCCATGCTGAGTTGTTACACGGCGGAAAGGTTTTTTTGGATTGGTAAGATATTTGGTTTGCTTTTGAAGCCGGTGCCGCAGGAGCCGGTGTCAAAGTCCAACAATGAAATACTTCGCCACGTTTCCTTGAATTATCTGACGGAGACTGTCATATAGTCCATCTACATCTATTTCCAGAGCCATGGCGCATTCTTAACGGAATACACCAAGGCCAACACAGAAGCGCCTCTCCTCCCTTCCACCTTTGCCTACAGTGGATACTGGCCTCTTGGTTTGGTAGAAAATATCGGAAACTTTGTGTTTTACAGCTGTGAATTTAAATATTCGTGCTTGGGATTTGCTCCAATACAAGGGTAGTTCATGACTTTGGTGGGCACTTCCCAGCGCTTGACAATCCTGCCGCCGTCGTTGAGAATCTGCGCACCATTGGCAAGTTTTGGAAAGCATAAATGCGATATGGTACGCCGAGAATCCGGCGTAGGCTTCAAAGTTCAGTCCAGAGGGGCTAATCAGAAAGAATGATAGATGGAGAACAAGTGGAGGAAGAAATCGCGGTTTGAGGTCAAAGGTGGCCGCCCTACACAACTATACAACTGTGTTTACGTTGAAAAATTGAATCTCTGGTAATTCTAACTGTATTATATTTGCCTTCAATTCGGAAACTCGATTTCTTTCAAGTCGCACGTGTTCGAGATTGCCCGAAGCTGTACACCGTTCCCACTCCAGCAGACAGTTCATACAAACTTGGCACAAGGATGCCTGCAAGCAGAAAATAATTCCAAATTGAAGTGGCAGGTAAAGGCCACCATCATCGTCTCTAGTCATCCTAAAGCCATCTATTAGCTCACTGTAAAAGAGATTGGTAATTGCTTGACGTGAGATCGCTAGTTGCCATGGCCCATATACTACGCGCCACTGCAGTTTCCCGCAACGTCAGATTCTGGCGAGCTACAGTGCTGGCTGCCATTATTTCTCTAGTGCTGTAACAACGCGATTGGCCTAGGGTTTCTGCAGTGACGGGTTGGGTCAAGGCTTGGCCAGGACTACTTTCTTGGGTGATTTCGGCTGATAGACTAAACGGTATATCTATAATAGCGAACCGTTTTTATCGTGGTAATTCTTTATCAAATCTTTTTTCGTTCATGGCTTGTGGTTGCTGCGCGTTGGACGAGTCAACAAGAACGGCCAGCTTCTAAACAGTGTCTAGGGTAACAAGTCGGGCACTTGCCTTGTACCGAGTATTAAGATTAACAGAATGAGGAAGAGCGAGTCAATTGAGACTATTCACAGCGTCTACTAGCCAGACAGCCAGTAAGCCAGCCAGTCAATTGGGGCTATCGGGTCAATCGAGGTGGTTGATGGTATTGGCGGTGCCTGCAATCCAGCGAGTCAATTAGGACTGTTTCCAGGCCTGTGAGAAGCCTTGCTAAGGCTCAGCGCCAGCGATGTAGTATCTTTGCCGAGTCTTCCTGACCAATTAGATTGTTATATTCAGAGAATCATGCGTGGTTAGCCAATAGCCATGCATGTCTATGAATTTATTGTTTTTACTCATTCGTTCGATTTTACTCATTCGTTCGATTTTAGTATTAGAGTTCTTCTTTTTAAGGTTAAGGTTTGTGGGTGTCAATATGTGGCGGTTGTCGATAAGTGAGTGGGAGACCTTGACCAGAACTTTAGCTATTTTGTTCGGCTCGATAGAGACAGGGCACAGGGGCACAAATCTTTCATTTAAGCCTTAAACTGCCGATTTCTGCTCAAAACTTTTGGTGCCATATAAAAAGGACGGTCGGTCCAACATTTTCGCTTGGCTTGGCGCATTGCCAAAACTAGTGAACAAGGGGAATCACCAACCGTGGGTGGCAACTTCAAGAGTTCCCTGATGTCTCGGAATAATAACTCGAGCAAGAAAAAAAAAACAGACGGCAATAATCGGGTATCGTAGTTTCTTGGTGGCGCACAGGCAAGGCTACTGATAGGAAAGAAATTCAAGGGTAGGATTCCGAGCTACGGCCGGCGATGACTCGGCGATTGCAGACAGATTCCGCGGCATCCTTGAGGCTCTGCTCCACTAAATAGCTGCTGGGACGATTCATTCTACCAGGGCCAAGAATTCCAGCTCGGAGAATATTGCAGGGTGGAACTTGGAGGCGAGTGAAGAAGTTTCTATCGTAATTACTATAAAAAGGAGGCATGTGCTCTTTGAAACCAAACCGAAAAGCTCCCAGTCAGACAGGATACAGAGTCAGCCATCAACACACCACTTACACGTGCACACGCCCTTGCAGTCCATACTACGCACAACTCGCACCTGTCTCTCACTACAACAATCGCACAATGCCTTCTTCTACCACCTCATCGTCTTCAACCTCTTCCGGCGTCAAGTCGTGGTTCGCTCGCCACTGCAAGCCCGCCCCGGCCTGGCGCGGCCAGCAGACCTGCTGGTGCAACGACTGCTTCCATCGCCAGATGGGCATGCCCAAGAAGGCGTCGTCGTCTGACTGGCCCTACAACCACCCCTCTGCCAATAACAACGGCTTTAGCTCGGAGACGGCGTCGTTGAATATCGAATATCAGGCTGAGAGCGTGTCTGAGAAACGTCTTCTGTAGGCCGGATTCATCACGCCATGGATATCTCTTACACCACATCACGCCACACAAACAGCGCGGCGCCGGCTAGTGGGGCGGGAGCTTGACTTGGAGCACTTTCATGCAAGGGCATTTTTTCAGCGGCTATAACGGAGTTGACGGATAGAATACACCATAGATTAGATTTCCTAAAATGACATTGTCTTGATTACCCACTTGTAATCTTATTTCCGTTTTCCTTTCGTTTGAATGTGTGAAGATACTGGTGAGCGTCGATGCCCGTACCGGTTACAATGGCGTGTAAAACCTGACGTCACCATGCCATATGTAGCACCTACAGGTTGGGCGCGACACAAGAGTGCGACAAGAATGTCCTTGTCAACCTGCAAGTAATCGGTCAACGGCACCCGCAGACAAATAATGGCACCAGCCGTCGACAGTGTAATTCTTGAAGCTCTCGGTCTCAGCAGCAATGATACAACCATGCAGTCACACGGCGGCTCCGGCTTCGCGTCCACCTTTAAGCTGTCCACGACAATAGACGGACAGCCGAAGCACTATTTTGTTAAAACTGGTACCGGCGCGGATGCAGAGATTATGTTTCAAGGTAAGAAATTGCATATTACGTTATTGCATAAACATTTTTAAATAATTCTTTCATTTGAAACATGCAGGCGAGCACGCCTCTCTCAATGCCATTGCCGACGTCGTGCCCAACTTTTGTCCCCGCTCCCATGCCCACGGTGCCATGCAGCAGTCTGCCAACAAGTTCTTTCTCGCCACCGACTTTCTCGACATGGGCGGCGTGTCGTTGAATTCCTCGTCAAACGAAAAGGGCTCTGGGGTATCTCTGGCCGCAAAGGTTGCCAAGCTGCACACCACGCCCGCGCCGGTCCCAGACGGCCACGACCAGCCCATGTTTGGCTTTCCCGTGCCGACGTGCTGCGGCGAGACGGTGCAGGACAATTCCTACAAGGCGTCCTGGGCCGAGTTCTACGCAGACAATAGACTCCGGGCCATTTTGAAAGCCTCGCTCCGGAACAACGGCGCGGACACAGAGCTAGCAGAGACGGTCGAGAAAGTGGCGAGCGAGGTGGTGCCTCGTCTCATTGGGGACGACCGCGTCGAGGGTATCCGGCCTGTTGTGATCCATGGCGACTTGTGGAGCGGCAATCACGGCCGTGGTCGCGTGGCAGGGCATGGCGGCGTCGAGGAGGTCGTCTACGATCCTTCGGCGGTGTATGGCCACTCGGAGTATGAGCTGGGCATCATGAACATGTTTGGCGGCTTTGGGTCGGCGTTTTGGACAGAGTACAACGAGCTGGTGCCCAAGGCTGAGCCAGAAGAGGAGTGGGGAGACAGGGTGTCTCTATATGAGCTGTAGGTTTTTTTTTTTGCCAAACCCCGTGGTGAAAAAGGCAGACTAACGAGAAGCAGCTATCACCATCTCAACCACTTTGCCATGTTTGGCGGTGGCTATCGCGGTGGTGCCATGTCCATTATGAAGAAGCTAATCTCCAAGTACGCTGGTTGATAAGACGCTGCGCTTCAAATTTTACTTGTGATATAAAGTCTATATTTCTCGGGTAATGATGATAATAAAAATTCCCACCGTTCGAGCGCCAGAAAAAAAAAGAAATCCATTGTCGCATTTGTGAGTGCTTCTGCAAAACCGCTTTCTATATAACTGTCCCCGTCGCCGACATGGCATGCATGATGAAAAAGAACAATAAATTTATAAAAAAGAAGAAAAAGACAACGAAAGAAAAAACACTCAAACACTCACTCGGCCAGCATAGCTTGCCTTGCCTGCCGTACCGGCGCTTCAGGCTCCTCCTCTTCCACACGCTGCTGGTGCTCCGGCAAGTTTGCGTTGGGAACCGACGGCAGCGTCTCCTCCTTGCCCTTGATGGCCGCCTCCATGGCCGCCAGCTCATCCTCCACCTCGTCCTCGTCCTGGTTGGAGATGCGCCCGCCCAGCATCTCGCTCACCTCGCGCTGGTAGGCAATGGCGTCGGCCGTCTCCCCCATGAGCTTCTCGACGTGCTCGATGCCGCCCATCTCGCGGTGAATCTCCTGCAGGACTTTGGTGCCCTGCTGCAGGCCAAAGACGACGTCCTTTTGGATCTGCGCAAACTCGACGCTCGACGTCAGCTGCTCGAGCTGCTCGAGCTGCGCGTCCGTCTTGGCGAGGAGGCCCTGCTGGTATTTTTTGCGGCGCAGGGCGAGCAGGGCGCGCGGCTTGTCGCCCTTGGCCAGCATCTGGCGGGCAATGTCGGTCTCCTTGTCGGTGAGGATGGTGATGCGGCGCTGGTACTGCTGGAGCTTGTCGCGTTGCGTCTTCATGTCCAGAATTGCCCTGCAGAGTGGCCGGGTGGCCGGTGGGTTAGCGGGGGGGGAAGTCGGGTGGTATTCTGTTTGTGCGCACGAGGGCACGCGACGCCGACACGGGGGCGGAACTCACTTGTCCTGGGCAGTGACCTTGCTGGCGTTGCCGCCCATGATGAGGTATTTTTTATGATTCTCTGCGATGCGCTGAAAGGGTGACTTTGGGATTTTCTGGCTCAGATTGCAGGATTGTGTCTGGTCAGAGTGGACAATCGCGACGGAATGTCGTTATCTAGCGGCCCCGTGGCGGCCCCCGCGATGTTGTCACCAGGCCGCCGCTGGCTTGCCGATGACGGCACCAATCTGACTTGCTTCAGGCCCACCTCACTAGCTCGCTGCCCTGAAGGCTTTGGAGGCGTTGAGCTGAAGGCCGCTAAAGGTACCTGAACAACCGTAAAACCGGCTCTCAACCGCTACTTGTGCCACGCCCCCAC
>FWCC01000651.1:0-16047 GCA_900169235.1 Zarea fungicola | reverse complement strand
GAATTACTTTTGACCCACTGTAAGTACGAATACAATACTAAAAGGTAGGTAGGTAGTTAGTACCTACCTTGGGGACCTTACCTGCAAGAGTACTTCCGGCAAGATAAAAGCTACAAATGCATAAAGTAGTGCCTTGGTATACGTGCCTGAGAATTAACTCAATTATTGATGCAGTGAAGTTAGTTGGCTCTAATGCTCCGATAGAGCCTCAGAAACCAACTCCGCACCTGTACATGCACTGAATCGGAGGACTGGGCTGAAACGTGAGGCAGTCTTCGAAGTGGTAACTACCTAGTTTTGCATTTTTGGAGCTAGTAACAGTGTAGGTACCTCTAAGTAGCTACCTAGTTACACAGGTACCTGGGCACTTGGCAGGTACCTACACAAAATAACTGTAACTGTTCACCGTCTTGGACCTTTAATAACATCTGTGATATTATTCTGCGTGTCGACTGGAGAAATCAATTTTCTTTGCAACCATCTTGGATGTGTAGATGTCTGCAATTTGTCTTCTCTCTCTGAAAGTTCGAAGCATCAAGCTCGCAGCAGTCTGGCCTTGACCGCCTGTTGTGCCTATTCCAGCCTGTCCCGCAGTGCAGTAAAGCAGCATCAAGGTCCAGCGCACCTAATAATCCGCCACCAGCCAGCTTGCCCGCATAGTGTTTTGGGGGGTTCGTACTTGTTTGTGTACCCGCTTCTCCAATCCACTACAGTGCGCTCCTCTTCCACGCGTGCCACAACTTAAAGCAACAATCCCCTTTTCGACATTTGCCTTGAACCTCTAGTTTTGTTTCGCACACCTCACGGCCACAACTTGGCCCAGCTGCTATTAACATGTCTGCAGCAAACAGCATCAAGGTCGTTGCGCGATTTCGTCCCCAGAATCGAGTCGAACTCGAGTCTGGGGGCAAGCCAATCGTCAGCTTCCAAGGCGATGACACCTGCTCACTTGATGTAGGTAACATCTTGATATCCCTCGTCTCAGTGCCAGAGATTTGCGCGTCTTTTTGGGCCAAATAATTCTAACGAATGCCCCCCACATGTAGTCCAAGGAGGCCCAGGGTTCCTTTACTTTCGACAGAGTCTTCGACATGGACTGCCAGCAACAAGACATTTTCGATTTCTCGATTCGCCCGACTGTTGACGATATTCTCAACGGATACAATGGCACAGTCTTTGCATATGGTCAAACCGGTGCAGGAAAGTCGTACACCATGATGGGCACAAGTATCGACGACGACGCCGGTCGTGGCGTCATTCCCCGCATTGTCGAGCAAATATTTGCCAGCATTATGTCCAGCCCCAGCACAATCGAATACACAGTCCGTGTAAGCTACATGGAAATCTACATGGAGAGAATCCGAGATCTTCTGGCCCCCCAAAACGACAACCTCCCCGTGCACGAGGAAAAGAACCGCGGTGTTTATGTCAAGGGCCTACTGGAAATTTATGTCTCCAGCGTTCAAGAAGTCTACGAAGTCATGAGGCGAGGTGGAAATGCACGTGCTGTTGCTGCGACAAACATGAACCAGGAATCGTCGCGATCGCATTCCATTTTTGTCATTACCATCACACAAAAGAATGTTGAGACCGGCTCAGCGAAGAGCGGTCAGCTATTCTTGGTCGATTTGGCGGGTAGCGAAAAGGTGGGGAAGACTGGCGCCAGCGGCCAGACCCTTGAGGAGGCCAAAAAGATCAACAAGAGTTTGAGTGCTCTTGGCATGGTCATCAATGCCCTCACTGACGGAAAATCTTCTCACGTTCCATACCGAGACTCGAAATTGACGAGAATCCTGCAAGAGTCCCTTGGTGGTAACAGCCGCACCACCCTCATCATTAACTGCTCTCCTAGCAGCTACAACGACGTGGAAACGCTAGGAACCCTGCGATTCGGTACTAGAGCAAAGAGCATCAAGAACAAGGCCAAGGTCAATGCCGAGCTTAGCCCTGCGGAGCTCAAGACCCTCCTCAAGAAGGCGCAGGGCCAGGTCACCAATTTTGAGTCGTACATCTCTAATCTCGAGTCTGAAATTCAGCAATGGCGCTCAGGAGAGGCTGTTCCCAAGGAGAAATGGGTCGGCCCTTCCACCGATCTTGTGGCAAGGAAGCCAGCCGAGACAAGACCGCAGCGCCCCTCGACGCCGTCGCGACTCTCTGCCGAGAACCGCTCCGAGACACCAATTCCATCGGAACGCGCCAGTACACCCATAATATCTCTGGAAAAGGATGAGCGTGAAGAGTTTCTTCGCCGAGAGAATGAGCTCCAGGACCAGCTTGCTGAGAGAGAATCCCATGCCGCCACCGCCGAGAAGCTTTTACGTGAGACTAAGGAGGAACTCGCGTTCCTCAAGGAGCACGACACCAAGACTGGCAAGGAAAATGAGCGACTCACCACCGAGGTCAATGAATTTACGATGCAGCTTGAGCGCATAAACTTTGAGAGCAAGGAAGCCCAAATTACCATGGATGCGCTCAAAGAGGCCAACTCAGAGCTCACTACAGAGCTCGATGATGTTAAGCAGCAGCTCCTAGACGCCAAGATGAGTGCCAAGGAAAATGGTGTTGCCTTCGACGAGAAGGAGAAGAGAAAGGCTGAGAAGATGGCCAAGATGATGGCCGGCTTCGACCTTGGCGGCGACGTCTTCAGCGAAAATGAAAAGTCCATCGCCGATGCCATTAAGCACATCGACACTCTTCTCGGGCTTAGCACAGTCGGTGACAACATCGCGCCCGAAGAGTTCCAGGCACTCAAGATAAAACTCGTGGAGACGCAGGGGATTGTTCGCCAAGCGGAGCTGTCTATGTACAGCGTGCCTGCTAGCGATATGGACTCACGTCGTCGGCACGAGCTGGAAGTCCGACTGGAGGGTCTCCAGCAAGAATACGAGGATGTTCTTACTAAGAACCTGAGCGCGGCCGATATTGAGGAAGTCAAAGCCCGCCTCGAAAGTGCCTTCGCCGGCCGACAAAACTCGGAGATCCAACTCATCGACAACCTCAAGGCTGATGCTGCGCAAAAGGCCGCCGAGAACGTGAGGATGAAGACGTTAATTGAAGACCTCCAGCAGCGTGTCAAGTCGGGTGTCGCCACGCCCATGGCCAACGGCAAGACGGTTCAGCAGCAGATTGCCGAGTTCGATGTTATGAAGAAGAGCCTGATGCGCGACCTGCAGAACCGCTGCGAGCGCGTTGTGGAACTTGAGATTTCGCTTGACGAGACTCGCGAACAGTATAACAATGTGCTGCGCTCATCAAACAACCGTGCCCAGCAGAAGAAGATGGCATTCCTTGAGCGAAACCTCGAACAGCTGACGCAGGTCCAGCGTCAGCTGGTTGAGCAAAACTCTGCGCTGAAGAAGGAGGTGGCCATTGCCGAGCGCAAGTTGATTGCCCGCAACGAACGCATCCAGAGCCTCGAGAGCCTCTTGCAAGACAGCCAAGAAAAGATGGCTGCTGCCAATCACAAGTATGTCGCAAACCCTCCCCTCCTTAAAACGGTAGCCCACATTGCTAACAATGCCTTCTCTTCTCAAACTAGATTCGAGGTACAGCTCGCTTCAGTCAAGGAGCGTCTCGAAGCAGCAAAGGCTGGCAGTACGCGAGGTCTCGGCTCCCCAGGTGGTGGCGGCTTCAGCTTCGCCAACGCTGGTAGCCGCATCGCCAAGCCCCTCCGTGGTGGTGGCGGCGACGGTCCCGTTGTGCCGACGATTCAGAACATTCAGCAAACCGACGGTCCTGCCAACAATAAGCGTGGAAGCTGGTTCTTTAACAAGTCGTAAAGGGCAGACAGGCTCCAAAGACTGGAAAAGACCGAAAAAAGGAATGAAACATAAAAACAGAGCAACGACGAAATGATGAAACAGCCCCTTGGAATTTATGTTTTGTACAAAGATGGCGTCACGACGAATAAAAGAAAGGGAAATGATGACGTTTTCCTTTCTCTTCTCATCTCTTTATTTTCTTCTTGTTTTCTTTAATAATGGTTTGACAGCGGCTGTCTGGTTACAGGTCTTCTTTCTTCATCCATCCATCCATTCACACACAGCGTCAATCACGCTCCCACCCCCAACAAGAACAGGAACAATCAAATCTTTCAAGGAAGTTCCCTTCCCATGTCACTTTAGATTATGGCTAGAATACATCATACCCGAGGGTAGATATTCCTCAACCCGGATGTGAACAATGCTCAATTTTTTTTCTTACAGTTTTTATCATAACATTCAACCCTTTTCTATACATATATACCTTTTTTTCCTTACTTTTTTTTTGTCTTCCCCTTGATCAGCTATTTTCCTTCTCTGCGGGACAGACGAATTGCTTTTCGCAGTGTTGTGATGCAAAAGAGATGCCGAATAGGAAACCTCTTGTGATGGCAAGATAAACTTCACGTATTAGAGTATTTGCAAAGCGGCAACGAAATAAGTATGTGAGAACGGAAAAAGAAATACAACCAACAAATTGACATTTGTGTTGCTATAAGACGTGAGTGTACTAGACAGTTATATGATAAAAAGAGCAAAGAGATACAAGGTGTAGAGATATTGATACGATCCAATTAACCTTTGTGCAATGAGACAATCTCCGTCATGTTCTGGTGGCTATTTATGTGTAAATTAGAGCTCACTGCCGTCATCCACCTTGGACTTTTGCACGAGGAGAAGGAACTCAGGGACAGCAACGGCGACAATGAGAGCATAGGCTCCAAGCGTGAGGAGGAAAGCCTTGATGTAGAGGGTGATGAGACGGCGCCAGCCGGCACGGCTAAAGGTAGACCAGGCTTCCGAAATAGTAGCATAACCTCTGCCGCCAGCGACTGCAGGCTCGAGCTTGCCCTGGAAAGAGCGGTCAAAGGGAATAATGGCATCGTCTTCTACAGGCAAGAGCGAAGCCTGGACACGGACCAGGATGACGTGCGAGGGAATGACAAGAGCAATGGAAACAAACGTATAGACGACGGCAACCACCACCAGCTTTATCAAGTCGGCCACTCTGACGTCGCTTACATCAGTTCTGCCGCCATCCTTGAACTCTGGTACGGTAACACGAAGTACATAAAAGAGCAAGGTAGGGACCCAGCGAACAATCTCGACTGCGACCCAGTTGAGGAGGACGGGCCGCCAAGTAGCGTCAAAGGCACGCTTGAACGAGGGTAGGCGGCGGAAGTGGGAGATGGGCACAGGGTGGGTAATGACGATGTGCACCCAGGCGGTGGAGAACTGGACGAGGGTGAGGGAGGCGAGGAGGGTGGCAATCGGAGTAAAGTAGGTGCTAATGGCCTGGGTGAAGATTTGGACGAGAATAGACGTCATGATAAGCTGAATGAGCTGGAAGAGAATGCCGCGGAAAAAGCCCTTGAAACCAGCAACGGCGTAGAGGAGGCGGGTGACGGCGCGGATGGACGAGGTGACTGTCTTGGGGGCGCCGCCTGTCGGGCGCGCCTCGCGACCAGCAGCATCGTGTTCACCATATTCCTCGTCAGCGGAGAGGGGAGCGTAGGCGGGAGGGTTCTCGTCCTCGACGATGGAGTAGATTGGGTAGACGATGCTGACAGTGTACTCGACCTAAGAGCATAATAATAATTAGCAAATGAAAGCGGGCCACATAATGAAGTATCGCGAAAGGGCTAAATTTGTCTGCCACAATAGTCATCCAGCAGAAAGGCCCAAGGAACACCTACAAAGAAGAGGAGAGGAATAAAAACGATCAGGTCGGCGAGGACGACCCAGATGGACCATGAAGGCAACTCATAGCTAATTGAGCCAGGGCCGTCTTCAACGGCGCGCCTGAAGACCGGGTGGAAAGTGGCGCCAAGCGAAGACATGCTTCTGATTCTTCTCGCGGTATGCCGTCAGTTAAGAGGACCGTTGGAAATAAAAGGAGAAATAAAGATGATATATCTAGACAAAGAAAATGTTTCTATGAAAGTGTTGGAGTTGCAGAGATCGACGATGGGAGAGGAAGCGGTTTCAGTAGGCAGCAGGAGGTGGGGGGGGGGACGTATTTGGACAGAGTGCTAGTGGCGCAGCCTTGCCAGCTTCTTATACGAGGCGAAAAGCTGGCAAGCAATTGGCACGGGCACCACTTTCCAGGCTGTGGAGGAGGCAGTCTCAGTGACGAAACGCCATCTCCAGTGAACTTTCGAGATATGTGGCGGGGTGGAGCAGCTTCAGGTAGGTAAAGACGTGCTATTAACGTGCCGGGATACAGCACCCGAACCAGAACCAACCTGTTCGGCGCTAAGATGGGCCGCGCACCACTTGGTACAGTGGGTGTACGTCAGTCAGCAGAACCCTTGATTCACGGACAATGGTCAAGAAGCACTCAGGACCAACCAAATCATCACAACTGTTGTAATTACGGAGCAGTACTTTGGCCCTGAGGCAACCATCAGCCCCGCGGTTTTACGCTACCAGCAGCTACTAACGTTATTAATCAAACTTGGTTGGTAGGTAGGTACTTCTCCTACAACATGTAACATTCTCACGGCTGGCTTCACCCAATCAGCCAAAAAAACATCTCCCAAAAACGGGAACTAAATTATTTTCAGAGGTAATCGGCAATGGCTTTCCAGTTCTAATTATCCACGGTTGGTCCTTGGATAGCAAAGCCGAGCAGCACGATCTGGAGCCAATCTTCACCAAGATGACATCTGGACTGTGCCGGATATACGTTGACCTTCCTGGCATGGGCAGAACACCCGCCGACAATGTCCAGAACTTAGATGACATTTACCATCGTCTAGTGCAGTTCATTGATGCTCGTCTTAGTCAGTCAAGATTCGCTCTTGTCGGCTCGTCATGCGGTGGCTACCTCGCCAGGGCGATTGCTCAGACGCCGACCAAGTCGACGGGCTACTACTGCGGGTACCGCTCATTGAGCCTAGGGATAGCAAGCGGGATATGGATACCAAAATGAAACCTCTGGTGGAAAATGAAAAGCTCATGGCGAGTCTGCCAGCACAAGACAAAACACTGCTCGGGGAGAACGTTCTGATCCAAACGCAGGCATACATTAAAGCCTCCAAGGAAAAGTTGATCAAGGTGTACAAAGCGTCGGAAAATAGAGGAGACAGCAGTGTGCTCGACGCAACCAGAGCCGATCCAGAGCGATATCAACTATCCTGGTCGCTAGATGATGAAAAAAGTGCCAGGTTCCTAGCCCCCACTCTCATTTTATGCGGAAGGTACGATGATACTGTAGGCTACCGTGATAGTATTCGGTTGCTGGGGCTTTATCCACGGTCGACGTATGCTGTTCTTGATCGTGGCACGCATAACTTTCCCATTGATGAGACTGGGCTGTTTGAAACACTGGTTCATGATTGGGTGAAACGGGTTTTCGAGTGGCAGAGTCGTGCGGAAAGACAATCGTAATTCTGCCCAGTCTAGTAGACGGTAAAATTCTGGGTTTATGTCTAGATTCAGGTCCTGCTGCTGCAATCTTATGCGGAAATGGATTCATTTTGCGATCCACATCTGCATCCACTTCTGCACATCAAGGAATCACTTGAACTACCAGAAAGGGAAGAACCAATAACTGTACCGAGAGGTTCCGTGCTCTTCGGCGTTACAGCAGTCACGGCAACCGGAAAAGCGGCGCTTCCTCGCCGAGGAATACGGATGAACGACGTTGTTTTTATGATGCATTGTGTCGATTAGTTTTGAACTCGGTGCTACCTGTAGGGTCAATGGAACATTAGTACCACAATGGATGACAATAGTAAAGGCGATAACGACTCATGCGGAGGCTAGGCCCATGCCAACTACAATCACGCAGTTAATTTCAAGAATATGAATTAATTAGCGAAGCCTGCATTTTCTGGAATTAAACAAACCAGTCATGGTGATCAAAGCTGATTTCTTGTTCCTGGATAGTGGAGACCTTGCGCGCCGTGGTGGCAGCTATCATATTTATTATTACCAGTGCAGGATGCGACTATCAACCCAGCATCTCACATCATCCACCGCATGTCCAAGCTTGCATGGATCAAACTCTACAAGCAATTTTTCTTCCACTACATATCGCAATCTACCACTCAGTCGCGGAGATGTCAGCATCATCAATACCAAATCTTTTCTCAATGAGGGGTGGTCGTGGCGGCAGAGGCGGCTTTCGATCTCGCAGAGGCGGCCCCAGTACTTCTGAAGCTCATCACGAATCTACGATCCAAGGTACAGACACGGACGCAGCCGTATCGCGGCTCAGCGCCGTCGATACTGGCTATCTCCATGATGTATATGCAGCCTTTTTTGTGTCACGCGTAGATGGGCCTCAAAGAAGATTCCCCATCATAAATCGGGGTATGTCATGGTCACTCGAAACTGGAGGTTGTCCATCTAACGGTGCCGTATCGCAGGGACGTATACGCGCACAGCTGCAATCGATAGACTGATCAATGCTTTTTTATTGTCTTCACCCACAGATCAGGGCACTTTACAGGAACGGCAAATCATATCCCTCGGTGCTGGCACCGATACACGCCCATTTCGTCTCTTTGCCAGTGGCGCACACCCTAAGCTGACATATCACGAAGTTGATTTTGACATTACTAGCCGGAGAAAGCTCCAAACTGTACAGGCAAGCCCACAGCTGAGTCGGATATTAACCAGTCCGTCGGCCAAGAGCCCGCAAACATGGACGGCGCGGCCCGTCCACGGTGGTGCGTACTACTGCCACGGCGTGGATCTGCGGGCACTGGGCGGCAGTGTTGCTGAAACTCTCGATGGCCTCCGAACAGATGTACCCACGCTCCTGTTATCAGAGTGCTGCCTGTGCTATCTGAAAATCGAAGAATCGGAAAGTGTACTGCGATACTTTACGTCCAGAATACGCAGCTGCGCAACCGTCCTATATGAGCCTGTGCATCTAGATGACGCGTTTGGTCAAACCATGGTATCGAACTTGGCGGCACGCAATATCCACATGCCAGGCATGGATCGCTACCGCAATGAGCAAGACCAAATACAGCGGCTGCAAGATGCTGGGTTCACTGAGCTCGCTGACTGCAGAACCGTGGCATCGATATGGGATTTGTGGATCGATGCCGCTGAGAAGGAGCGCGTGGATCGGTTAGAAGGTCTGGATGAAGTGGAAGAATGGGAGCTTCTTGCTGGGCATTATATTGTTGCATGGGGAGCAAATGACGAAGACTTCGGAAAGTTGCTACGAGTAGAGCAGTAGTACTGCTTTTGGCTATTTGCATAACTGGGGGTGGCCATTGACATTGGCGATCCAGTGAAATAGGGTCAGAACCGGAAAAGATAGCCTGAAGAGAAATTACAGGAAATGAGCCGCCACATTGCTGAAATGTATATAAATGCTTTAGCGCTTATGTATTGGTGAAGTACAGCGAGTCGACCATTCAATAGTATCACGTGGGGCATTTCAACGAGCGCGCTATCGAACGACGTTATCCAGTCGGCTCCATTACCAGCGTCCAACTATTGCAACCCTTCATCTGCTTCCAATCTCGTACGAACTCCAACTAGACATCACCATTATTTCGGCGGCTTATTTTATTTCGCATGCGATAGCGTCCCTCACTGCTACCTGACGACCTCTTCTGTACTGCAGTGACACTCGTTTGCTGACACTAATCACTGGCGCGTGCACCCACCTTGACTCTTCCGCCATACTAGTCATTATTTTGACAAACCAGCGCTTTGAGAGCTTTCTGCTACTCTGCATCTATCTAATTTTTGGATGAGCGCCCGCATTGCCCGACTGGCAGCACACTACCTCCAAATCACCGACTTAACGTTTTTGGCGCCACGACTGTATAGTCCTCGCCCACCATGGCAGACGCCAGGGACAAGATGTACAAGTACCGCCAGGAAATTAGCCAGGTAAGCTGGGTTTACTTTTATACAGACACGATCGAGAAATGGGCCCGATAGAATATAGTCGAATTTGATCTGGAGGGCAGGTTGTAGGGGGGCGTGCGTAGAAGCAGAGGCGCATAACCTGCCTGGTTGGCAGCTCTGCCAACGGCCATTGCTTATTGCCTCGCGGAAATAGGCAGGCTGTCAGAAAGCTCTACAGTCTGCTTGTATCAAATTTCAAACTTCTCCTGCGTCTCTGCTTCTCTGCTTTCCTTTCGTAACAATGAGAAGGACAAGAGAAACAGAGGCAAACCATGACATCCATAGTGATAGCATCGTTGCCCTTACCTTTCCACTGAATCCATGGCTCCCATCCTCACGTACTCCAAATCAAAATACATGACTTCTCTGTTCCGACGAATTCTTCTTGACACTTTTGGACAGATGATGTACGTCTCTGGTGAGACTGGCGAGCCTTCCGTCGAAACGACTAGCATTATCGAAGACATTGTGCGACAGCAAGTCATTGAATTAGTAAGTCATCTTGATATACACGCAATCATACGTCGCACTCCAATATCATTTTGATATGCTAATGTATACATCACGTCAGCTGCGAAACTGCACGGAGCTCGCCTCCCGACGCGGCTCCAAATCCATTAGCACAAACGACCTCATCTTCCAGATTCGCCACGACCAGGCTAAAGTCTCCCGCCTCCGCACTTTCCTCTCTTGGAAAGACGTCCGCAAGAACATAAAAGATTCCGACGACAAGGGCGCCGACGCCGACCTCGCCGGCGGCGGCGACGATCCAAGTGCCGTAGCCGGACCCGTCGACGAAGCCGCGAAAAAGAACAAGAAGGCCAAAGTCGGTCTTCCCTGGGAGCCCGCATCCTTTTTCAACGTCGAGGTCCCCGAGCGCGACGACGAGGAAGACGAGGAGGAGGAAGAAATGAACTACATTACCCTCCAGCGCCTCCGCAAAGCCGACGAACGCACGAAGGCCATGACCCGCGAAGAGTACGTAACCTGGTCCGAGTATCGCCAGGCGTCGTTTACGTGGCGCAAGGGCAAGCGCTTCCGCGAATGGGCCGGGTTTGGCATCGTAACGGACAGCAAACCGTCGGACGACATTGTGGATATTCTCGGCTTTTTAACGTTTGAAATGGTCCAGACGCTGACAGAAATGGCGCTCAAGGCAAAGGAGCAAGAGGACATGGCGCGAGCGCAGAGTGGTGGCGATAACCACGAGAGCGGGAGCACCAAGAGGAAACACCAGCAGGGCCTGTTTGATCCGCCGAGCGAAGGGCGCACGCCGATTGAGCCGAGGCACGTCCAAGAGGCATTTCGACGATTTCAGCAGAGGCCCAAGAAGACGAGGGCAATGCTCAACGGCACGCGTATGGCGCAAAAGACGCCCCTCAACATCTTTTGACGCCAACTTGTGCCTTCTCTGTTTACAACAATGTGTATCGTAGCGCACCGTTATCGCCTAGGTTGGGCTGTTTGTTAGCGCTAGGTGTTTTGGCTTGATTTTACCTGGTGTTGGTTGGCTTTCACAGTTTCGTTTTGGCGTTGGGCAGAGTTTTATGAGATAGTTACGAGATACTTGCTACGATATTAAGGTTTTGAGTAGGTTTGTTTCTTTTTAGACTCATAAATATATGTCTAGATTTAATTTGCGACCACGTACGAGCTCCCAAGACTTCCAACCGCACGCCGAGAAGCTCTGCCGGCGCATCACCCCCCAGTCGTATGTCGCCTGCTCCTCACAGCAGCATTACTCTGGCGCAGGCGCGTACCAACACGCTGCAGACTAACAGGGATATAATCTATGTCTGCCGCATCCTCATCGAAGACGACATTTTCGTCACCCCTCCCAGCACCACTCTCTAGGTCCCTGGCCCCCCAACAACATTGCGGAACACGTTCCTGCAATCGCTCTGGACGCTCAGCGACAATCGCCGCTCTGGATCGCCTCGTGCCACCTAACATGTTCGCGACGCTCACATCCATGTATCCGTCGGCCCCATCGCCTTCGGTTGCTGGCGACTCATCTCCCTTGCCTGATGCCGCCGAGTCCGACCTCTCGAACGTGTCTATGTTCTGCCTATAGTTGGGCGTCTCGAGTATACCCCGCCGAAACGCATTGACGCCCACCAGAAGCTTCACCAAGTCCGTCAGCTCCTCAAGATACTCGATAATTTCCATCTGACCCGCCGCGTTGGCGTTCCACGACAAAAACTTGCGCTGTGTAAAAATACGCGCCGTCGAGGCATCCAGTTCCAGGCGGCCGGCGACGTACTTGCGCAGCGCTGACGTTGAACCCTTGGCGCTCTCGGCGTCGAGAACGTCCCGCACGCGATTGATAAGGCGAAGCTGGGCGAGGCGCGCTGATGGTAGAAACTGGGGGAGCGGTAGCCATGTTGTGAGGGCTTCGTGCACGGAGAAGAGGATAAGATTGCAGCTGCCCATGACGTTTCGTCGGTATGCGTACACGCGGGGATTTAGATCCTCCAGGATGGAAGACCCATACTCGCGGCGCAGTTGCACGACACTGTTCATACGGTCGGTGATTTGGTGCAACACGTATATGATTTCACTATAGATCGGCGCCAGCGGCCTGAAGCTTCCTTTCAGACGCGGCTCTGTCAGGCAGGAAGGCAGGTCCATTTCTGCCGCTGTCAGACAACTTTGCGCCTTTTCGCGTGCACGTTTGAACCGCGTGTATAGTTTGTGGGAACGAAAGTTGGGACGGTCTGGGTGATCGATGCCGACAGAAATGACGGCCTGCATGTTTTGCACATGGAGAACCGCACCAGACAGAGAATCCACAAGGCGGTCCCTGGCTCGAACAGGGAAAACCAATGTTTCAACTAGAATAGCAACCGAACCACCGACTAAGAAGGCTACAAGGCGTTTGTAAAAGACCTCATAGCCCGGTGCGGTTGTGTTTACAGTAGCTTTGGTAATGTTAGCAAGTTGTTCTTCATGAGGTGTCAGGGACTCCAGCCTACACAATGCTACAACAGACATAGAAATAACGGACACCATGCCTGCCTTGTTGTACTTCGTCGTGACTTGAACGTAAACCGACGGTACAATGCCAAATATCACAACAGCAACTACACCAATTCTGTTTCCGCGCGCAATCTCATATGACAGATAGCCAACGACTCCACCAAGGACAACACCAAAGAGCCGGATAAAGAAGCCAAAAAGTGATGTTCCAATAACGAGATCAAAAACAAAAACCAGCTGTAAAGGAGCCCAGATGCCACGTACTTCAGAGTACCATTGGTTCCAAGACGGGACAAGAGCTGGCCAGGTAACAAGAAAGAGGGCCATTGCTAGCTTGATGGCGTATACAAGGTCTTCGGACTTCTGCACCCACTCGAGCCCATCTGCTGCAGAAATTCGCAACTTCTGGAACCATGAGAGCGGAATTGGTTTGCTTTCAGATTGATCATTAGCTCCAGCGTCAATGCTAGAGGCTGCACTGGCAATGCCTCCATCCCCAGATTCTGTGCGGTTCGAACTCTGTACACCTTTATCAGTAGCAGTTGGGTTGAGCTCTTTTGGAGCATCGCTATCATTATGATTGCCATGTACGCTACTGTCGGTAACAGAAGCGCTGATCTGATCGCCACCGCTTGATAGCCATTGTCCCAGGCTGGCATATTTTGGCATCCAAAGCTTTGATCTGTTACTTGCTTTCTGTCGCAGCTCGACAAGGGTTCGCGAATGACGCAGCATACGCATAACAAGACCAGCCGATTGGCGAAGGGCCAAAATAAAGGATGAAATCAGAAAGGTTTCCATACGCGGCATCAGATCGAGCGACGGACCCTCTGAGTCAGTAGCCGCAGTTTTGAGGGCCTCGGCAGATTCGGCATCGAACAAGACAATAGCATTCGCGAATAGGTCAATCCTGGTGTCTAGATCGGTCAGCGCGATTGTTTCGGGGGCAACTGCACCCGACGGAAGCTTTGCCACTTGAAGACAGTATGCCAAACATGAAATCAGAAGCTCTGCAGCCTCTTTGAGAGCCTTATGAAGATCCATGACAGGCTGTCTGATGCAAAGTAGAATATGCTCCACCAGTTCGGCACTACCTGCTTCAATTTCCTTGATTGGCTTGACTGCGTCGGCCCGGCTAGACTTGGCTGGTTTTCGCTTTCGCACCTTGCCAGACCTGGGGCTGTCTCGCGATGAGTGCGACGTATTGGGCAAAATGCCGCCGCCCCGTGAGCTTATCGGAATAGGCTCAGTGGCGTTTGCATCAAGTAGAACGAATTTGTTCTCACAAGCACCAATCACAGTGATGATTCCCTGAATGAGATTGGTCATGGAGTTCATGGTAATAGGTCGCATGGCGTCGGGGGGCAACTTGGACAGGGATATCTCAAAGTTGACCTCGTCTTGCGCCGCTCGGCAAGCGCGGAGCTGGGAGCGAATTTTGGCCTTCCCTTCCGTCAGATTGGCTAATGACGTGAGCTCAATAGGAACTTGGGCCTGATTTAGTTTGCCCGGAGACGTAAATGGGCTTGGAAAAGAAGAGACAAACTTCCGCCAACGTTTTGTTGCAATCAGACGTTTGAGAAATGGGACAGAAAACCCTGAGGATCGTTTCTTGCGCGAGAAAGAGCTGTGTTGCTGCGAACGCTGCTGTCTAACCTCGTCGGTGTCCCCCCCAGGCGTTACAAACCAGTATGTAGAGCGAGACAGAGTTTCCATGGCCTCAGCAATGGTAGTAATTGCAGAATCTCCGAGATAGCTGCTGGAGAGTTCCGGAAAGAGCGCGAGGTTGGTGAGCAAAGACACAGCGGCGCCGAGGCACACCGGCACATGCAGCTGTGTAAACAGGATCACATTCTCGTTTGTCGGGACCTGCACCGTGATAAGGACGATAACAAGAAAAAACAAGACAAAGTTGAGAAGGCGCGGGCTATGCGATCGAATAAAGCCATGTACCAAAGCCGCAACGAGCAGAAAGACGCCGCGGATGGCATAAGCCGCAGAGTGATTTTGTTGGAGGACAAGATTCGCCAGATAGAGAGCCAGCATGGACCATACGACGCCGAGAAAAGCACCGACGATAATCATTAAAAGTGACTCAATCAAGAGGCCCATACGCTGGGCCGGGTGGGCAAAAACGACAACCATGATGATAAGAAACGGTTGGCCACTGGCGAAATGGGGCAATATGGCGATGATGAGGGCGACGAGGCAGGCTACCGAATTCTTGACAATACGATGCCAGGGCTGGTTCGTCTGAACATCGCCCCAAAGGACGCGGATGGCTGTCTTGAGCGGGTTAACGGTGGCCATTGTGAGCAGGGCATGAGTGGCATTTTTTCCTCCTGTCGAGTCCTCAGCAGGCAATCTGCTCAGTTAGGAGGGTATTGTCGCGCGACGGCTTGGCTATGAATGCACTTGGCAGCTAGAAGTAAACATGATAGCTCAATTGCGCACAACCAAAATAAGAAGAGGAGCAAAGAGAGCTTCACTTTTCATTGGTGTAAATGCAACAGATAGACGGATGAGGTCATTGGTCTTGGGATATTCTGATTACCCGCTGCTAGTGGGTGCTTGCTCCAACTGCCGGACTCCATCACCTCATGATCGCAAAGTGGATGCATGCAACATCAGATATCGATTCTTGTTGATACGTGCTGCCTTGGTCTCCATCTAGAATGATTGATGGATGGAAAGCTCTCTGCAAGGATAAGACTCAGAAACTGCGAAGACTGTTTGTTGCTGTTCACTACCTGCAGCTGCCCGGTTGATTTCCCACCCCCCTTGCGATGTGTTGCCAGGACTGGCCTTCTGTAATGCAGCTACCTACTGGTGGGGCATTAATCAAGTAGGTGTGTAGCTCTATAATATACTGTAGTTTTCCAACGCGGTAGCTGTTGATTTTATTGAATTTATAACCGTCAATATGTTTCTAGTATCTATCAAGCACATAGTATGCCTCTCAACGTCAGTAGTGTCTCCCTGCGCAACGACCTTTCCCAACGGCGTCTGTACCTTTGTAACTATTTGTAACTGAGTTGCCCTCTAGCTGGTACCGCTGGTACCGCTGGTACCACTTCAAAGGTGAGAGCAGGAACCTAAAATGGTACCTGCACGCCCCCACTCCAACTAACCCGCCTATTACACCACTTACTTAGTCCCTGAGCACGAGTTTCCGAAAACCAAAGTATCCCTTTGGATGTCATAA
>FWCC01000652.1:0-22939 GCA_900169235.1 Zarea fungicola | reverse complement strand
GGGTTAAGGTCAGGCGAGTAGGCGGGCCACCGTACCAAATCCACCCCATTCTCTTCAGCGAAATCACGCAACCAATTTTGGACCAAATTAGCTATATGTACAGATGCGTTATCTTGCATGAATAAATTACCAGGTTCCAAAATTGTAGGCAATTCCGACCGTAGGATACCGAGTATTGAGCGTGAAGAGACGCCACCCTGGGGGGCGTCGGGGTCACCGTTGACCACGTTCAAACTCGACCGTCTATACGCCCCAATTGCGCCCCAAAACATAAGAAGTTTTCGGCCTGTAGGCGCCCATGGTTGAACTTTATCCTCAAGAAATCTTTCATACTATAGTAAAGTGGTTAAAAAGTTATACGCGATTCTCTGAGGGGCTACCAAAACGTACCTTACAGGCAAAACACCACTTTGTTTTTGAGCCGTCACCACGCGCCACAGAGACCTCATCAGAAAAAAGAAAATTTGTCCACCATGAAATTGGCTTCATATAATGCTCCGCTGCAAATCTTAGCCTTCTAGCTGCAAGATCTTCTGTCAATTTGGGGCGTCGGATTGCGCGCTTGTGAGGGATACCCCACGATCGCAAGTAAGAAATTAGAGTTGACACAGAACAACGTAGAGCTGACCGTTCAAGAAGCTTTTTGTTTTGAATGAAAGGGTCTTCATTAATAATTCGAATGATAACTCTTTTATCCCGTTCAGATACTTTCCAGGGCTGCCCAGAGCGTGGCAAATCTCGGCCTCTATATTGACGCTCATAGCGTAACGCGATGCCAGAGACACTGCTCTTGGGAATACGCTCTATTTCAGCCACGCGGGCGGTTAAATAACCAATTGAACGCAGTCGCCATATCCTTCCCCTCTTGTGAGGACTATAATTAGGATTTTGGCTAATTCTGGGCATCATGGATGGGCGCTGGAGGGCTTCGGCTTCAAAGTTCATGTATTGACTTTCTACGTGTCGCGACTAGGTACTAGTACTAATTTTTGGCGTTTTTCGAGCGGAATTACCTGGACCCACTGTAGAGTACAGCCCGAACTGACTGCCTGTGAGGCCTTCCACTGGGCACGACTGGTTTTCTAGCGCCGAAAGCCAGTAATGACTAGTACTTCCAGGTACCTCGTCTGTATCGGGTGGCCGGAGCGGCGGGAAATAGAACAGGAACAAACTTGGTTCTGTCTGTTAGTAGCATTGTACTCTCTAGTACCCATATTTTCTTCCCAGTCGTGTCCACTAGCATTTCTAAAAGTAGAAGATAATTATGTCCATGGACGAATCACAGTGTGAACGTAATTATAATTATAATTATACAAATTAATGCGTATCAATGTCATATTTGCTAGGTCACTTGGCCCTACGGCAGCGTCTTCCCTTCTTCTGTCCTGTTGCTACCTGCTTCTGGACAGAAACCAAGTGCGGCATTCAATTAAAGCCAAAAATGCAGGTTTCGTCCGGACATGGGGACCTCCAGCCACAGGTTTGTGGCTTCCACAGCCTAGTTTAGTACCCACATCAGCCCTTTCCTTTTCGTACGGGTACAACCTGGGTACCGGGCTAGAACCGACACTAAGTACCTAGCGGGCGGAGGTGGACGACGCAGTACAACGCCTAAAAGTATCTCGGTGGGATCGTAAGTACCTGCTGTCACCCCGTCTTTGCAGACACACTTTCAGTTCTTTGCTGCCGAACTATTGCCCCACGCCCGCAGCAACGACGACCAATGTGCGACGAACTTCAGATGGGCAAATATTTGGCAGGATTCGCGACCCAGAATCCGGCCTTAGAGTGCTCTAGTTATTTTATCCAAAGTAGCCATTGCTTCCTGGTACTACCATAGAAGCGCCACGTATTATCAGCGACGCAAGTGTTATACGTGGTGCTAGTATGCGAAGCGAGACGTATTATGGTGCTGCTGACGGTCAGAGAAAGGCAGACACAAGATTATTAGCAAGAAGAGGAACAAGAATGACAAAATGATGCAAGGCAGCCAGTATCGGCCCTATTGGTTGAAAGCTACCGAGCGTACTACACAATGAATGCGCGGCCTTGAAAGAATGTCTTCTTTACAGAAAGATCAGGTACATGTACATCGCCCGCCTAAATGGACATCAAAAGACAGACCTAGAGACTAAATGTACCATCATTGGCATCGACGTGTAAGATGGATCCTGAGATGGTTAGAATAGGTCGGTTTCCCTTGACAGCCTTTGACTTACCTAAATCGACAGAGCTCTTCCTAAACCGGGGATTTTTACCTTTTTCAAAGCAATACCCCGTAAAAGTAAACTTCTCCGTTATCTGCGCATACACGCAACTCGACAAGTAGTATCCACTATTTTGGTCAGTAGTGTCACTGCAAAGAGCGTTAGACAATACTGACTTAGGAGTAGGCTTCACAATGGCGTTGTCCACCATTAAATAGTGATTCAAATCACCTGTAATTTCCCTTCCATTACATGAGCAGGAAAACGCCGACTTGTACGAATTATGGAGAGTGCACGAGTTGCAAGCGTCACGAACTGTGCTTGTGGTCGGCTCTGGGCTTTGTGATTCGTCAAGCGTTGAACTAGGTCCCAAAGATGACGATGAAGTTGAAGTGGACGTAGACGTGGAAGTGGAAATGGAAGAAGATGTGGAAGCAGACGTTGAAGTCGATAGTGAAGGAGACGGCACAATGGTTGATGGGACACCTGATGCATCGCTGTGTGTTGGGTTGGGTGCTATGCTTGAGCCTTGGCCGGATCCTGACGAGGACATAGTCCTTGGATTTGAGTTGGACGTCAAACCTGGTGTTGAGGTTGCCGTGACGGTTCCACTTGACTGTGGCATAGTGTCGGACGAAGCGATGGAACCCGTATTTGAAACTAGCCCGCTCGATATGCCTCTCTGTGGAACTTTGAGAAGCATTGTAGCCGTTGAACAGTCGGTAGAGAATGGCGACCATGATATTGACGCAGCTACGGCGGCAGTCGGGAGGGGGTTCACATACGGTACCGTGTAGGTAGTGGTCGGAAAGATCAGGTCAACGTCAGTTACCCACGTATTCCACGACGAAATAAACAGTGATACCACATTGTTCTCATAGACAACTGCCAGATCTAGAACCGATTGATTTGCCAGCGGCTGCCAGCGCCCGACAGTCGTGGGCGGGGCGGTCGACGTCAGGGCGGCTACTGTAGGGCCGAGAAGGCTGATGGGAATGCAGAGGCAATACGCTCGCATCTTGTATTGCGACGTGGCATTATCTGCCGCTACCGTTAATGCAAAGTGTAGGAATATGGTATTAATAATACGTGTAATAATTTTGTATCAGCGGACAAGAGGACCAAATGGGCACTAATTTGGCCATCGTCGCCAAAAATGGCGATTGAGCAGCGATGATCGTTGAACCAGGTATTGGATTGCTTACATTTTTGGCCGTTAATCCAAGAGAGGCAGGGTGAGTTCATTGCATGTAGGCAGTTATATGCCTATATATAGGATAATAGTCGCTAGGCACAAGAAGCAAACATCTATACCTTTGCGTGCTGGAACACTATACATTCATTAAACACACTTAAGCTATACTATTTAGGCGCTATAATGCCATGTACAATGATGATTGCGTCGATTGTGTGGTACGCAATATACGGTAGAGCCATACTCAGACGTCCATAGGCGATGGCAAACCGATACACCTCGTCCGTGATTCCCCCCTTGACGCTGAGATACTCGCCAGCTTTTTTGAAAAGAGCGTCAGATCTTTCATCAAATTGGCGACCCCAGCCTGGCTTCTTATTGGGATCCTGGAGCTCGATATGCCATAAATGGTGAAGCTGTATCACAAGATCACCAAGCTCACCCTTGACACCCAGGGGTTTTTTCAGCTTCGGCGACTCCTGGCGGTTCCCAATCATTTCAAAGTAACCGTCGTAAAAACCATTGTATTGTGAGTCAGGGAGAGGGGTCTGGTCTATACCGCGGTGCAGCGCATGGATGAGCAGCTCATTGAGGCCTGCCTCGGTGATCTGGTGCTTGGCTTGCTCGTAAATTTCCCACGTCCAGTCCCAAAACTGAGGGTGTTTGTCCATGTACGACTCCAATACTTCAAATATGCGCCGATGGCGAGCCCGACAGAAGCTGTAAGGGGGGGATGTTGCAGCAATTCGACCGTCTTCGCGGCCTCCAAACATGGCCCGCTTATGGCCGCGGAAGAGCTCACAAAGCATGCCAGACAATACCGTAGACATGGTTTGGATTGCTTGGTTTATACTCTGGTCGTTGGGATAGAGTAAGCGAAGGACGTTACGCGTTTCTCCTGTCAAGATATCGGTGTGAAGATCCATAACGTCATTCGGAACAGCGGATCCGATGAGCGAGTCCATTCCTGCGTTGTCAAGGAAGCTGGCCCCGTCACTGCACATGTATGCAGAGCCGATTGTATCGAATCCGCGAACTGCCATGAGCAAATAGGGATCTAGAGGGGTGTTTATGTGAGACCCTTGGGGCGTAGTAAACTCCCTCGAGTTTTCAATTTTGTTCATGGCACTGAGATACGCCAGAGATATACGCCAGAAAGACCGATCCACCCCAGAGAGTTTGTCGTCCAAGGTAGGAACAGAGGCACGCGCCTTCTCTTCGAAAGCTCGAAAGCGATCGCTGTAGACATTCTTACCCTTGGCCCAATCAACGCCAGTCAAAGCAGAGTAGACATAGTTCTCTCGAGCAGAGTCAGATTCCATGACAAAGGACTGGCACATCATGAGGTAGAAGGGAAACTGAGAGATGATTGGGGGATCGCAAACGAGTCCGGTGAGAAGTGTGCCCCAAGGGGAGAAGTGATCATCTCGAGCAGCATTCGAAGAGTGGTACTCGTCCTGAACATCGGACACATTGCCATTGTTGGTAGCTGCCAGCAGGATTTCAGCGCCAATTTTCAAAGTGGCCTGGTACGTCCACTCCACAAGGTTCAAATCATGAAGGCCAGTACTATTGGCACGTTCCCTATCAACGGCTTCATGAAACTCATCGGAGAAAGGTCGAACTAGAACCAAGCAAGCATTCGAGGGGCTGTATCTGTCGAAGGCATCAATCACCCAGCTGGCTAGGGGAGATGTGAGCGGATATGGCCCAATTCTACGATATTGCCTTGACTTGATGGTAGTCGTGGGACCGTCACCCTTCCCATCGTCAACCTCTGCATTGTTCCAGTGCCGACTGCCGAAGGGTGCTTGACTGCTGAGACACTTGTCGTGACCTGCATCAAGAGATGGGTTGAGACATCCCGATCTCAGACAATTCAATGCATGGCTAGTATAGCGCATGTTGCGGATGTTTATAGCACCAGTAGACTTGGTTAATGTGTAAGAAAATAGCAGCGATGAAAAATTGGGAATGGTCAAACCACTTTAAACAGCAGAGAACAGGACTGCACAGTATTGTCCACGATGATAGGAAGTTTTATATCCGGTTTATATATACCGGTACCAGCGTGAGCAATCTGCCGTCTGGTCCGCGTCTGGGGCTTCTAGTATTGACACATAACACCCACAGCCTCCCGGCCTTTACTCTACACACGGGCTCTCTCTTTGTCCACACCGTCACCAAGTTTATTATTCTGCGCAAACGTAGGTGCCTTTCGGTCTCCACACACTCTTCTCAAATTGGCAGCATAGTGAAATAGCGTACAAGCATGACAAAACCTCCATAAACGGCCCAATCTTGATAAAAAATCGTGGTAACTTGAGTACTAGAGCAGTCCAGTCCTAGAATTCCATTTTTACACCAGTTTTCTATTTAATATCAAAGCTTTGGTGGTGGTGAAATTGAACTACAAAGAATCTGGAGAAAAAGCTAGTTTGGAGCAGAATAATACGTTCTACCTCGTTGACATCATTACAAATCACGCGGATCATGGCCATTTCACCCGGGGTAATACTTGTATCCGCAGTAGCTGTTTTCGCGTACTCTATGTTGCTGGCTGTGTACCGCCTTTACTTTCACCCTCTCCGACACATCCCAGGGCCAAAATTGGCTGTGGTCAGCAGCTGGTACGAGTTCTACTACGACGTACTCGGGCGGGGGACGTTTTGCTGGGAAATTAAGCGGATGCATGATACATATGGTAAAGAACCCTATCCACCGGCCTCGGCCAGATTGACTGGGATACCCGTGCCTGCTTCGTGACAACAGCCAAGCACATCTAATCCGCTCACATTAGGTCCTATTGTTCGCATCAATCCTCATGAGGTCCATATCCTCGACACGAGTTTCTACGATGAGATATACGCACCAGCTTCCAAAAAGCGAGACAAATACGCGGCTTGGGTCGTGTTCCTAGGCGTACCGACTGGTGTTTTTGCGACCTGTTCTCATAACCACCACCGCATTCGGCGCAAAGCCTTGAACGTGTCATTCTCCAAGAAGGCTATTTACGAAATCGAGGGTTTGATTCAAGGAAAAGTTGACATTTTATGTGATCGTTTAAGGGATATTGCGCATAAAAACAAGGTTGTACGCCTTGACACCGCATTTTTCGCCCTTGCAAACGACGTCGTGACGGAGTACAGCTTCGGCGAAGGTTACGACTGTCTCACTAAAGATGATTTTCAACAACACTTCAAAGATGTGCTTCTAAGTGGCGTGGAAGCCGGAGCCTTTATCAGACAGTTTCCTTGGGCCGTTGACATTGCGAGATGCATCCCCCTCTTCATCTTGGCGCGTGTAAGCGACACATTTGCTGGTCTCTTACAATGGGAGTCCATCGTCCGCAAGAGGGTCAAAACGTTGGTCAACGCGAAATCAAACGGCAAGCCTAGCATCGGGTCATCCGTCTTTACAACCTTACTGAGCAGTGACTTGCCCATCGAGGAAAAGTCCTACCAGCGGCTGGTTGATGAAGGCAAATCACTCATGGGTGCAGGCAGTGAGACAACGTCATGGACGCTCACGTTGCTCATGTGGTACGTGATGCGAGACCCAGACATTCTTGCCAGGTTAAGAGAGGATGTACGGTACATGCCCTCTGGATCGGGTGAGGTGTCTCTGCTGAAATGGCTAGAGCGGAGGAAGTATCTCGTATGTTCCACGCACCTACGCATGCCCCAAAGATTCGATTAGCACTTGCTCACTGAAGATTTCGTAGACCGCCGTGGTTATTGAAGCCCTGCGACTGAATCATGGCGCTGTCGGTCGCCTGCCACGCATTTCCCACGATGCGATGCATTATGGCAGCTGGGTTATTCCTCCAGGGGTACGTGCCTAACATTGGGTCCCTGTCATAGGCCAGTCAGGTCAAATCGCCATAGAAAGCTAACATGCGTAAGAAGACTCCAGTGAGTTCAACAAACTACTGGGTACATATGGATGAGGCCATTTTCCCGAACCCTGGAAAGTTCTCACCCGAAAGATGGCTTGGAGCCGAGAGACTGCAAAAGTACATGGTATCATTTTCGAAGGGCAGTCGCCAATGTGTAGGCCAAAAGTGAGCTTCAGCTACTTGGAATCACCCCAAATCATTCTCTAAACACGTTCTAATCGGTTGGCTTAGTCTAGCCATGGCTGAATTATACTTGACAGTGGCCGCAGTGGTCACCAACTTTAACGTTGAGTTTACCAATACCACAGAGCGAGACATCTTACCAGCCCGAGACTGCTTTATCCCACGGCCTGCAATTGATTCAAACGGAGTTTATGCAAGAATATTTGATCGCAGGAGCACAGAATAATGCAGAGATAGGCAGCAAATAGTTGACAACGTTCTCTGACAAGCGGTGGCATCAAACGCTAAGGACTGTATTACCATTGCTTGGCTGGGGCATGCTTCGTGTAAACCACATGTACCCATCATAGAAGTACAATACAAACCTTAGGAAGTAGAAGTTTCCCTAAAATAGAGGACATTATTATCATCCTAGTAAGTGTAACTTCCTACTTCTATAAGTTCTTAGGAGGTACTTTTAATATATTTTATGTTATAACTAGTTAGTTATAATAATATAACTAGTAACTAACCAATGTCTGTTGCTGCGTTTATTGCGCTCGACGTTCTAGGCGCAAAACCTCTCAAATATAGCTCTACGACGCTGTGGGTCAGCACTTAGTGCGCTAACTTTGGAAGAAACGTAGTTATATCTTATCGCCTCTATCATAGTAATACCCTATGTGGCATAAATTCTTCTCTCCGTGGATAAAAGTTGTACTTTAAATCACCCTAATAACGTCCATTTTAAACACAATAAAGTAATGATTTTAACCAAACCAATTTCCGTATGTGGGGTACAGGGGTGTGGCGGTACCAAATCGGAACCCCGAGCCTCCTACACTTTCCACTACGCGGGCGCACCCAAACCTCAAGATGGTTTAGGTAGGCACGGACACATAATTGGCCGCCATGGTAGTATTGGATAGATCGCTTCAAATTTCTTATGACAGTCAAGATGGAACGCGTGTCGTTGACATTGGCTCCATATTACTTCGTCTCCGAGCTCGAAATCTTTGGAGCATTTAACGCATTTCGCAATTTTCTCTCGGCACGCAGTGCCAACGGGGGTCCAATATGCACGTCCGTTACTCTCACGCCATTTTTTCAAGCAACTATTGTGAAATGACCCTCGCTCACCGGCGGCCCATCTCATATCTTCTCCAACTCTGAACCTTGTGCCACAATAAGTGCATCCATAGATACCCAAGAACTCCATAAAGTCACTAGTCGCGACCGTGCAGAACATCTCGAGCGTGCTGGAGCATGCCATTTGGATGTTTGTTATGTTATCTATAACATCTTTCACTACTCTCCCTTCGCAGAGCTTTAATTCTGAAAGAAAACGTATACGATGCTGTTCTGGGCAGTCAATCATCAGGAAAGCAAGTGTTATGATGTCGTCTAAGTACTCAGGTGGGTTGCTCTGCGGTAGGCTATGCGGTAGGTAGTACTCTGTGCACAATTGCTCGAATTCCCTGTAGCTACGTTCATAGCACTCGTCGTTGTAGGCGCAAAACCTCTCGAATATACTTCTACGACGGTCTATTCTGTCGATTAACTTGTCATATGCAGCCCTATATGCGTTACTCCCCGGTTTATCTTCAATTCCGTCGGGTGATTGAATACGGGCTTCGCGCTCCTTCCCATCAACCGCGTGCATATGGCTTCTGAGTTGCTTGTACCAGCCGGTATGCCGGTCATTCAAGCTTTGAAGCCGGTCATTCAATCTTTGACGCCGCTCATCCAACTCTCGAGCTTTAGCTATATTCTGTAATGTGTTTACTTGATACAGCATTGTGATGTTTACTTTCGGTGTATCAGAGCGAATGAACCAAACATCTTGTATTAGAGGGCTGTACATTAGGCTTCTTTAAATATTTTCACGAGTACCGGCGGTGAAAACCGTAAAATCCGCTTATCCTAGTACGTAAAAGGGGCCACTTCGAGCGTCGAGCATTTGAAATCTTGCTGCCAAAATTGGCGTTGTTAGCCGCCGGCGAAGGCGGAAGCATTAGAATCAGTGGATGCACCGCAGCACATCAGTAATTTGTTTGTAATTTCTACTACAGTATACTATTGTAACATTCACGCGGTTCAAGATCTTTATTGCCATCTAAGGAATACTCTGCGGCGTTTTACTGTGCGCCACTTTTCTGCACTTCAAGTGTGAATAGCGGCCATCATATGGTCTTCCGATAGATGTTGCTGTAGTCTCGCATCGATAGCGTCATCAAAGTCAAGTAACGTCACAAATAGGCGGCATCATTACGAGCTCCAATCCGTAGAATAGAAGATATCGAGCTATGGAAATAAGAATGAGGAGGGCAACCGCGCAATTGCTAACTTTGCCTCATACTTCTGTTTACTTTTCTTTCCCGGGTCGGCCAGTGAAGCTGGCTGTTGGCACTTGCAATGATGGTTCACCGGCTTGGCGACTCCCAAACGGCAGCTTCCTGTCACGGCGAGAAGCTCACCAAGTTGATGCCCGCTTCAGAGTACTTCTCTGGCCGCACACAGCCGCTGAAAATCCGCAACCCGGTTTGCGAGACGGCGGACGTTTGGCGGAGGCCTTGACGTGTTGATTTGCGACGGGAGCGGACAGGATTACTCCGGCCGCCAATGAATTGGTATCTCAGTATTCATTCTCTACTTCCCACACAACCAGCTCCATATCAAGATCAGTTCCGGATGGGACGGTCCCAGCCAACGCCGCAGCCCTCTGAGCATAGAGTCGAGGGTCTACGTCAGCAGCGACGTTCGGAGGACAACTCGAACAGGTTACGAACCGGAATCCGGGACTAAAATCGTCCCTTGATACGAGACGCAACAAATATCCCTCTTTCTTCCTCCAGCACATGCGCTTTAGAGCTGCCTGCATTCTGCCTTGGATGCCAAACAAGCTCGCCGCTTCGTACATAAAGCATCAAACATGGCTACGCTTTTCCCGGGAGGAAGGCGATATTGACCTGCCCGTAGAGTGGTTGTCATAGATTATCGATGGATATGCGAGGAGCGAGCGTAGGGTACAGGTGCCCTTTACTTTCTTTCGCACGTTCCCATCGTTTACGATACTGCGTTTTGCGCTTCAAGGCTATTGTAGTCTTGTCAGCGTATTTTGCCCTGGTCGTCTCTCCTTGTCATGAAAAAGCAAACGTACCCCAGTCGCGGCACCTGCGCTTGAACTCCTGGTCGACCCAGCTGTAGCCAATGGCCCGCTCTGGATACCGCTGGGCGAGACCATAGAGATTCATAAATTCCTCCCGACTGTCGTACTCCCGGCATTTGTTGCTGATGTACTTTGGCTCCAAGGCGTTTTCATTCTCAAACAACAGGAAGCCATGCTCATCCCACACCGGGATATGCTCGTTCATTCTATAATACCAGGCTTGCAGGCCCTGGACAGTACGATCTGGTGTTCTACCAAACAGGATATCAAATTCATCTTTGATGCGCTGCCACTTCAGCTTCATATCGTGCAGGGCATAGATTATGAAATCACCTTGCTCTGTCGTATACCTTTGGCAGTTGTCTCCATCGGGGGACGGTCCTGGGCTGCCGTCATAATCATGCATAAACGGATCACCATCTCCGTTGGGAGAGTACGCGTTTTGTGATGAGTACGTCGGAAGATCATCTTCGGGTGGAGTATCGGTCGAAATAGTGGGACGAGCGATTGTGAGGCTAGAATAGTGAGCAGCGTCGGAATAACGGCATGTGGTAGGCGGGAATGGACATGCTTGACAGCCGTGAACTCTGGCGAGTGCCTCTACCTCTTGGTTCAATTCGTCGAAGCTGGGAAGGCGAATGCCAGAGCTGGAAGCAGTCTTTAGAAGAGAAAGTCTGGGGACAATAGAGTGATCTGTGTTAATGGAGAAAGAATCTGCCAATGAGCAGGTGAGCAGTAGCACGCTACAGGTATGGATGAGCCCCAAGGCTTCCAGACGGCGGGCACTCACTGAAGTTAGCAGGTATGTACGCCAATGAGGCGAGAGGATTGTCTGAGCGATTGGATGCAGCGGGGGTCCTCGTGCCGTGTTTTCGGATAGGGCCTACCGGGCCACAACCCGGCAGCTGCAGCATCGTGGCGGTCATGGCTAAAGTAACCCGGAAATATACCTTTCTTTCTGTTAACATAAATCAGGACACTAAACCTTGGTTCCTGAAATTCCTGCAACTTACAAGGCGACGCATTGGAGATGCTAGAGGTGCCAAGCAGCAAAAAATGGCCACCACTGTGTTTTATGTTTCGGTTTGCTTTCCTCCTTTATACTTCTTAACCCTGTTCTTTTTAATTTGAATTTTGATATATCTACATCGATGGTTGCAGCAACGGTATTAATAAGGTACCTATCGTTGATATTATACTCACCGGTAATGCTAACATTTGTGTTTTTACTTGCTCCTACGGTGGCGTTTTCCTTCATGTGCCATTACAGCCTGCTTCTGGACAGAAGGCAAGTGCGTTCAATAAAGCCGAAAATGCAGGTTGGCGGACAAGGAGCCTCCAGCCACAGTCTTGTGGCTGCCACAGCCTAGTTAAGTACCCCGCACCAGCCCCTCTCCTTCCCCAGTAGAACAGCCTGAGTACAAGGCCAGGACCGATGCTAAGTACCTAGCCAGCGAAAGTGGACGAAATAGTACAGCTTATGAAAGCACCTCTGTGTAGTCGTAAGTACGGTTGTGCGTGGCACAAGCTCTCCACTGGACGAACTACGAGTAAATCACGCTCCCATAGCAAGGCCGACCAATTAAGGGTCTCTTTTCCACCAGGCAGCAATTGATTCCCCGATACTCCCTCCTATGGTAAACTGATGGATTCTTTTCCTCTGTTACTGTCTTCAATTCCCAGTTGAACTGCTCATCCAACAATAGCCCTGCGAGCGCTGCGTTTCTACTCGTCCCGTACGTGACAGCATTTCTGATTGCTGATGGACGCCTGAGATCGTTACGCAGAGGATTCAGTTCCGGGCCTGCGGTATTGGGTCCACAGCCAACCCCGACTTTCGCCACGGATAAAACGTGCTGAAGATATCGCCAGCTCTAAGCCTCTTCTTATGCTCAATTTCAACATAGCCGCATGAATTGTCCCGCAGCGCGATTGATAAATCTCTACTCGGCACCAGTGATCCATGGTCCGAAGCGCCACTGGCACGTCTGTACCGCGCTCCCCCCAAAAAAAGACTGCCTGGCCGAGAATCGTTAGCATAGATAAAACGCAGGCCAAGTATCCGTTCGTCGTCGGCAATTCAGAGATAGGCACCTTCTACCATACGCACCGCCCTGAAGAAGCAGCCGCAGTATGAAATAGACCCTGCGACTTCTCGCATGATTCAACGACTGAGGCCGCTGCCTCCGCGATGGGTGTCTAGCGAGGATAGCATACTATGGTGCGGGGCGTTGACATAAGCTCCCTTTTCAATCTTTGCGAAATGACACGTTTCACCCCCACCCCCTAAAATAACTATGCCTAGCCGTGCGCTAGCGATGATTTCGTACTTCATCGGCCCACGCCGTGAGATCATCTTCCCGCGTCTTGAGAATATTCTCCCAAGTCTTCAAATCATGTTCTCGAGTCATGAGATAGTCTTTCCCCCGCGTAAAGTAATCTTTCCACCGCATGACATATGCCCAAAGACTGCTGTTTTGAGCGTGAAGATCCTCGACCTCACGTTGAAGCCTCGCGTGGATGTTTTGTGCCTTTTCTTCTTTTTTCTTCAGACGCAGTTCCAGTCGATCAGTCTTCTGGAAAGACCACCTGATCCAACGTATGGTCAATTGTGCAAAGTTCTGTTCGACTTTTTCTACTATTTCTGTGAGGTTTCCATCGGCACGGGCTTCTGGCCAGGAACGACGTCGAAAAGTCATTGTGCTCTCTCTAGAGAATGAGTGGTCAATGCATGTGCAGAGGCAATTGGTGGACCGACCTAACGCGAGACTGTTCGTGGTCGTTCATTTGTCTGATGGATTTGGAATCAGTCTAGGGACAGGCCATTAATACATCAACGGAACGGAAAGTTCAGTCTTTTCCATGGCTCTCGGTCCGCCATTTCCACAGAGTAGGAGTGTTAATCCAAGCTGCCTACACAGTGTCTGTGTATGGGTCGGCGGCTTCTCGCGGCTAGATATATCCAAAATTGGCGTCTTGGCCTTCGACAAACCTTCAAATGAGTGTCCCGAGTTTATTTTTATCGCTGTTTCTACAGTAGTACCGGTATGCACTCGCCACGACAGGAAACCCAGGGAAACCCACGGGCCTTCCGTTAACCAATATGGTAGACCTTTGAGATTGCCCAACGAAATTATTATCGAGATAGTGAAGCTTCTGCCGCTTTGTCGCGTGCTGAATGCCCTTACAAACACCTGTTGTTTTCTGTATAAATTACTCAACATGTTCTTATACAAGAGAAGAGCGTTGGATGACAATTACGCTCTGCTATGGGTAGCTAGGAATTGCGTCATGGCAACCGCGAACATCGCTCTCTCGCACGGCGCCAACATCAACGCGACGGTGTGCGAAGACTCGCCTACTACGGCCAAAGCTTCTGATACTGCGATACGACCCAACGAAGCAGCTGAACCAAACGAGTGGCACGGCAGCACGCCACTGTTTTTGGCCATCTGTGGCAACCACGAGGACGTCGTCCGCCTACTGCTGCGTCAGCAGGACATTCAACTCAACAGACAAACCGCCGGCGAAGAGACGGCATTGCACATCGCCGCCTAGGTGAGAAATCTCGACTTGGTTATCTTGCTATTATCACATCCCGGCATGGACATCAATGCAATATGCAACTTTGCATTTGAATGCACATTTTTTGATGCTGCCGTCTGTCATCCGGGCGGTTGGACGTTTGGAAACGTGCTTCTCAAGAACTCGAGGTTTGATCGCCGTATAGCGAGAAAACATATCGCGCACGCTCTGGTGGAGGGTGAAGATGAGACAGCCGAGCTTCTGCTGCCAGTGGCGTACAGCTCAACCCTCTTACACCTTGTAGAGCGTAGTGGCCAGATTGAGGCATGGCGGGTAGAGCGCTTTGTGAGGCGTCTTTTGCAGCGGCAGGAGATTGATGTCAATGCGACCGACAGCTACGGCAGACGGCCCTCCACTGGGCTGCGTATTATGGGAGCCTGCCCTTAGTCACAATGCTATTGTCGCATAGCCGCATTACAGCCAAAAAGCAAGACTGGAATGGCTGGATAGCAGCGCACGTAGCAATGTGTGGGGGTCATGTCGAGTTGGTCAACATGCTGTCAGACGCTGCGTAGTCAAAGGCGATGAGATTGGCGAACAAGCCGAGTTTGTGGCTCGCAATTGCTGAACCATTGTATTTTTGCTCCGCAAACAGTGCTAGGCAGTCACTTAATAGCTTACGATGGGCCGAAACGAGTACCGACAATGGGCCAGATTCATGATTGTCGTCCGCATATTTCAAAAAGTGATGTGCGCTTTTATTTTGACCACGACCTAAAACCACTGCCTTGCTGGGGTGCTGTGCGCGCCGGTGGTGGTTGGTGTATGTTTGATGAATGGCAGGGACGAACAAGCGTAACTGCCTAGCGGCCTGGCAGGCAAGTCAATGGGCAGTTGCCACGTCCCATTGGTAACCTATTTGCTAAACCAATGACAATTGTACTTTAAGCCACCTCATCCCATCACCTGTCAAAATTGACTTCGTCCAGCAACCCCCTGGGGTTAATTGCTTTTGTGGGAAGGTTCTGCACCAACCGTCGCATATCCTGAGCACTCACCCTCCGTTCTCCACCACGCTCACGCAGAAGATCTCGCCACCTCGTGTCGAGCGTATCCAAACACAATACGTACTCTCCTTGCAGTTTCTGCTGCTGGCTCCAATGCGCTACGTCTCGCCTCATAGCCTCCACCACGTTGCGCCATTGCATTGTCGTGAGCGACATGCCCACTTTGGCGATCGATATCTTCACCAAAGCTATCCATACTGCTTTTATAAACTGGGCTATTGTATTCGCAGGATGTGGATCAACCTCTGGCTCAAAGAAAACAGGTAGCTCTTTGAAAGATCGACATCCGGGCAACAGCAGCGGGTTTGCTAATCCATCTATCGAGCGCAAGATGGCCTGGCGCATCTGCTTCGGTTTCAGATACTCCGAGAACACAGGGGCATCCTGCATTGGCATACTCAAAACGTCGCTGCCGATAAGAAAAATGTCGCAGTGGCTGAATGGGTCTAATGTATGTAGGTAGGTGTAGTAAATAATAGATGGTCACTAAAGAGAGAGGTGGGGGGCGCGACTTGCGGAGGCGTTGGTGGCATTTATACCAACTACGTTAGGGTAGAGCCATGTGAACTCGACGCTTTATGTGCATCACGTTATGCTGGCTGGCTGCCGCAGCTCGACAACAGGGGTACCGTGTATGTCGCCGCAAAATTGGCGCTTTCTACCTGCGAAATTTGGGTTAAAAGAGATGTCACTTCTGGTCAGGGCGTAGGGCGGCTTGGGCCGGCCCGATACTGCGCTATAACAGGCACTGCGCTGGCCCATCCCCTCCCCCCGACGATGCACCACGCCTACCTTAGCCCTCAGACCCCTTTGTGCTGATGAAGCGCAAGTCAACTTCCTCTCCCCGTGTAACTTTCGAACCCTGGCCGGGCGGGTTGGGTGACGACGGCCCATTGTGGCTACTGCTCCTACCCGCTATTGCGTCCTTGGTGCAAGCCTCGACTGTTGACGGTAAGACATCAAAGCAATGACTTTGGCCGTGCCTCTTCCACCAACGCACTAGACAGTTTTGGCGAACGCTGTGCCCATCGCCTTTGCCTGCGAAGAGGCAACATGATGGACCTTGCAATCAGGCTAGTACCCATGTCGATGTGGCTGGTCAGTTTCGCCTTGAGCTGCAAAAGAAAGCCTACCACTGGATGCCTCTTCTAAGGCTCTGCGCTGGTGCTACTGAGGCAAGTGCTGGCTTGGGCACAATATACCGACTGTTGATATACTTGCCATCGACACATCACCTGTGGATTCCAGCCTCAGGGATGGACTAATGTACTTTGCCCCTTGCGTCCCTGACTCGAGGATGATAATGGCAGTGTCTGTATTCCATCAGGCAGAATCATCAACCGTCGGATTCTGGGCAAGGGAAGATCACCATGGCCGGTCCTGGCCGGTGACACGGTGAATTTGACGTGTTTGTTGGAAACCGAGGTCGAGTTGTAGTTTCGTTGAACAAGACGCCCACAGTTCGGTAACAGCTCTGAGAATTTCGCACATCGCAGCTGTCAATAAAGCAACTCTTCATGTGTTGCGCACGGCGTTGCGCTGACGAGGTGAGAAGCGAGTCCTGTGGACTGTGAGAATCTTCTCCGCTGTCCTGAGCAACCTCAAGCATTAATCGGCAGATGTGGCATACAAGGAACCATCTGGAGCGCGGACAGACAGGATGCCTTCGGCCTGGCTAGAATGCGGCCACCAATTGCTAGCAGCACGGAGTACTTGGTGAGGAAGCTGAGTGCGTTGTTGGGTCATTCTACGTGTGAGACGAGAGGGCTGCGCAGGTGACCGTATTCGTCAGCATTGACATGCAAAGGAACCATCTCTCGCAAAATATAAAGAGCTCTCATCCCCGACAGCTGGCCTGGCTACAACTCAGACCTTTCCTGCCTGACCTCAGAGCTTACTACTGCCGCGTACTACCAATGCCAACAATATGGAACCGGAGACCAACGAAGACACTGTATGGGACAAAATTCCAGACACTCCACCGATATCGGCACAACCGCGCCTAGGGAAAGTGACAGCAGAGCTGAGTATTAAAACCGACCTGAATGAAACCGTGCCCCCGACGGGCACAAAGAGATCAGCCACGAAGCGGCCAAAAAGCACAGTCAAAAACGCCGACAGACGTCCTACAAAGAGAGTTAGAATTCGAAATCGTGAGTCTGGGCTTTTCCTCCATGCTGAAGTAGAATTGCCTAACAGAATCAGCAACACTAGGGACCGCTGCCACGCCGATAGTGGTTCCCGAGGATGGCCCCGACAACGCAGGAGGCTCCTTTTGCTGGCCGTTGAGTGAGGAGACTTTACGCTGCCTGGATGATAGCAAAATGATTGATGGAAAAGTCATAAACGCACTCGCCACTTATTTCAGTTTGTCATCTCCGTGGGCGTTCATTTTGGACTCCGGCCAGACGGTGCCCGATCAACTCACTCAGAAAGCCGAATTGAAAACAGAAAAACATCACACCAAATGTGTGATTCCGATGTTTCACGGGAAACATTGGGTCCTGGCCCAAATTACTCTTGGGGACGATAGACCGGCAGTCACGATCCTAGACCCGATGGCCAATTCAGCGCATGGTGTAGCGATCTACAGAGACAAAGTGATCAACATATGCCGCTACATCGGACTCGAAGACCCAGTCGATATCACGATTTGCCGCCCGCTTACGCAAGAAGACTCTCACAATTGTGGCATTTTTCTCACAGTCGCCCAACTCTTCGCCATGCGAGGCTACCACATGCCATACGGGCGTCTCCACGTGTCCTCATGGCGAGCGCTATGGAAAATCTACCTCCGTCGTTTAACAAGCGACGAGATGGACCTTATTAACAGCAATAAAGACATAAAAGTGCCATCCTCCTCCATTCAAGGCGAGAAAATCGATGACCTCCAAGACGGAGTCACGTATGAGAGGATTGCGGCAAGCGAAGCCGCCATCAATGCCGAATTGCGGTTTTATCCGTCGGAATCAGAGCTTGCAGCGGGTCTTGCACCATCGTCGAAGCTCATTAAGAGCATCCTGTTGGATCTAGAAAAGGAAATCAAAGCGCGGAAAGGGGGAGCGGGTCGGTATCTACGAGAGGCGCAGCTACGCTGGATGAAAGTCCTGGCTGAACTTCTCGCCCGAGAGGATCGAGCTCAGCTATTACGACAGCTCCGCCGTGATCTGCGCAAATGTCAACAGAGTCTTAATTCTTATATGAAATCGGCACAGGTATCAAACAGGGCAGAGAGGTATCAGGACACAGGTCTGGTTTGATTCTGTACGATATTTGTTGGCTTCGCGACAAATCGAACGTGGGTAACGCCCATCCAATCACGAAGGTATTCTATTCTAGCGCTTGCTATCGATATAGAATGAGAGATTACATGATTTCTGCGGGCTTGTTGCCCGCTTTCGTTACAATAATCTCATGCCTGGCCTCGTGCAGCGTCATTCTTGCGCGTAATGCACACTCATCTTGGTAGCCGCCGCTGCATTTCTACTTGTACGGCCCAGGCGAAAACGAACTGTTGTATGCCAGCGAACCTTTACGATGGGATGCGTAGAAGTGCTCTAACGTAGCAAAGTTTTATAAAGAGTCGCCGAGATTGTTGGTGGAAGAGAGGTCGCTGGCTGTGACATATAAAAGGAAGCGCTGCACACCGAGAATAAACTACCTGCCTCATTTTCACAGACTGCGGATCAATTCCAAACTCGACTTCCTGAGACGCTGCCATTGGGCAAGCGTATTGTTCTGCACAACACGTCAGATTCTATACCTATGTCTGAAAGTCGATGCAGCTCGGTGGCCATGAACCACAGAGAGAGCATTCCGCCCGAAGAGAAGACACCTGAAGAGAAGACACAGAGCGCCTTGCATTGCTATGCAGTGTATTCCGGTAGGTCCAAGCGCGAGATCGTCTAGAATGGAAGCTAGAAGACCACAATAGGAGCAACCTCAAACCAACTCAGTGAATGACTTTTTCCAGGTACAACGGCATCCTCTGTAGCGACTGGAAAGAATTCGCCCGCAGAATCTTCCTACCCAGGTGGTAGAAATGCTAGTTGATCCGTTTCAAGGCCTTCAAAGGGAGCAGCCGAGCACAAGGCGTCCACGATGCAGCTCAGGGGCCTACTTGTATTGTTGGTGTTGCCGACTATCCTCTAGGCGCCGCTGGCGCTGCATTTCAACTACGAAGGCTTTTCTGAGCCTTCTGACAAGGCCTGTTTTTCGCCCCAACACGCTATCCATGCACAAACCCAAAAAGATGATTGGATAGTGTCGAGTAATGCCTTCTAGCTCACTCGTGGTGCGCTAGTCAAGGCACTGCGTCGGATTACCCGATTCGGCAACTGGGACGATAAGCTGGCCAATCAACGTAGTGGATTCTCTGCGACGGGCTGATGGCCACCATCGGCCGAATTCGGCCAGTCAGCCGACGGTTCGGCTGATTAACAGGGAGTCAATTCCTGCTAAACAGCTGCCTGCGCCGTGGATCACGAGAGCATGAATAGAAATGATATTTTATAATGCAGACTACTGTATCATTATAATGCAATACAATGTTATCAGGTAATACTATTTTATGATATGGGTAGAATGGTATCGTGTGGACCTAGCCACTGTGAATTCGGTGCCGGGTAGCCTGCCTTCCAAAATGTATAGAGCGCCTTGCTGGAGACTATTCGCTGAATTGAACAACACATCCTATTTCTTTATCGCTTATAGTATTAATCATATAAAGTTGCACTCACTACCGTATTAATAATAATATTAAACGCAATCTTTTACACTCGATCACCGGGTTCCCGCAAAAGGTGCCATGCTGTACATGGTTGTGCCTTGGCCAAGGAATGGTAGATCTTGGACGACAAAGAGCGCGCGATATCTCTGTAATGGCCTATCACCTATGGGTGGCGTTTGGCGGCAACATCGCTGCATTGACGAGGTTTATAGTTACAGCTACAAATGGGGGAAAATAGGACTGTGGCTGGAGGGCGAGAATGGGGACCTGATTTCACCCATTTCTGGCTTCTTTAACTTGCTTGATATGTGGTTGAGCCGAAATTGGCTAAATTGGGCACGCCGACACAGCATTGGATGTTATTTATCACACTCTGTAAAGTGAGAATGCCGCTCCCACCCGCTCGACACTTTTCCCTGTGGCTCTTGAATCGACCCAAAATTAGCTCACAACTGTCCCGGGTAGGCATTTTCATCATGACAGCCCTTCTATGGCCAGTCGTGGCGGTAATGCTTGCCGTGGCGACTGCGGCTCCGATCGGCACCAGAGCCAACCCGCCACCGGCCCCGACGACAATTGCTAGCACCGCATTGGTGCCGTCGCCCTCGACTACCAAGCTGCTGCTGCCGCCGAAAGTCACCACCTCCATTCAGCCTTCCCCTCATTCAAGGTCGACCATCACGGCCACGTTTGCCAACGCAGCCAGCAGCGATGACGAGTCCAGTGGCGAAGATGTCAAATTCCCCGGTGGTGTCTTCATCCAGAACGACCTGACTGAGCCCATGTCTGCATATCGGACAGATTACCCCGGTTCTGAGTACATGCATATTCCAATCGTGGTGCCGCCTGGCCAGACAGTCCTCGTCACAAACGTGAGCCACTCTGAATATGTCGCGAGGGGATCAAAAACATCGGCCCACTACTGCATCAACCCCAAGAGGGCTGGCTTCAAGGATGCCTGCCTGTGGACCAGCCCGACCAGCCCAACCTCTGCTACTGCTCGCAGTAACTGGGCTCCCTTCCTGACCGGCGTTGGCCAAGACAACAATGGTGTCACATACATCTCCCTTTTCGCGAATTGGTCGACAACTAGTGCCACACGCGATTTCAACGTGGAGGTTCTTGGTGGCAGCATCATCTGCCCCTACGCAAATGGGGGCTGGTCTGGTGCTGACGGCTGCACGGTACGTCTCGGCTATCCCATGATTGCTGTACAGCCTCCAGGCTAGCTAGGATGGTAGACTCCGGTAGCCAAAGGCCAGGTGGCCACCATCCGCTACTACTGAATGCTACGAAAATACGTGGCGTCTTTCGAGGAGTCCAACTATGTGTCCCACAGCAACGGCACGTCAGCGCAGCCACATCCCACGTGAGACTTCCTACGCTCAATTCAGCAGTTTTTTGTGTTGAGAGATGCGTTTTCTAATGGAGAACCACTGCATAGAGTACTCTTGTTGCCTTTATTACCCATGGAGCTCACAGGCATTTTTCTTCATTGTTGGCTTAGCACCTCGCGAATGCAAGGATGATTTGAACGTAGATATCTCAAAGTCGGAGCAAAAAGTAGTTACAGTATATATATCAATATCAGATCTGCTCTGTTTGGAGAGAAGTTACAAGGCAATAGCCGGACGCGCCGGTTCAAACACCGCACCTGACCCAGATTGTCATGAACCGGCTCTGGTTCTTGTCGGCCCGTACTGCCCCTCATATACCAAGACGCAAGCAGTTCTCAGCCTGTCATTATGGATTGGGTTCAATAACGATTTTCATCCTCAGGAACCTTGAAAGAATGCGGAGAACTGCATGACAGTCGTTGTCACAATGTCATTGCGGTCCTGCTACGCCTGCCTCTAAGCCACTGCTTGCTTGGAGCGGGATGGTGGTGCCGCAGTACCAGGTAACAGAGTTGACCTTGCGTTGGCACCTTTGAGTAGTTCGCGATAGATTTCTGTAAATGTTGCAGTTTCCAATAACTTTCGTGTCGATCGAGCTGGTTCTCGCTTTGAGAGGTAGGTTTTCCGCATCGTTTCAATATTCGACAACGGCTTGTCCAGAGAATTTTCTCTGAAATACTCGTGGAACGCTGTGATTGCCTGAAGATATTGCTTTTTCCTTGCTTCGCCAAGTCTTTTAGCCTTAAGAAGGTTCGTTACACCGTCCGCGATCGCGACCGTCGCTTTCCTTTCCGCAGTGATCTCGTCGTCTTGGAGATCGTATTCGAACAGCACCTGCCTCATTACTTGACGAAGCGTTGTGGCGGACCCAAATTTCGTTTCGATTTTGTCAAATAGCATGCAATCATTATTTATGAGGACAATGTTTGCAAATGACGCAAGCAACTCTTTGCTGGAATCACTCACTGGCCGGCTTTGACCAACGCACACGAAAAGGAAGACTGTGGAGGGAAAGAGTGCAGTAAGAGACGAAAGATAGTCTTTTGTGATGTCTTGGTCGGATTCGATCATAAAACATGCAAATTTCCAGTGTCCGTCAAACGTCTCTTCTGTGTGTTTGTCTTTAGTCCGAACCGTATAGGCGCATAAGAATCCAAACGAAGTAGCGTAACAGGGCGCTGTCGAGTCTTCGATAGCGCAAGCCTTTGGGCTACTATTTTGTAAAGTAGCCATTGAAGAGCCAGGCCGCCTTTCAATGGTAGATGTAGAAACAAAAGAGTATGAGTGAGAACTTGGACGTTGACCTGCAGAATCCAGGCTTTATGTGGATAGGGCAGTTACGCATGTTTGCAACAAACGGGCGCGGCAGCCTAGAATCGGTCTGTGCAGGGCAAGGCAGTGCCGGTGGCATAAACTGCAGGTTTGATTGGTTGTCGCAGAGGGAATGATGTCGATGCCAATCGGCCGAACCCCGAATGACGGCAAACGTAACATCAGCACTGTGCCTAGCTGGCCATATGACCCCGTGACTAAGGAGACACAAGAAACACTAGAGCTCACTGGTCCATTCAATGGTCAATTTCGAGTTCA
>FWCC01000658.1:0-10832 GCA_900169235.1 Zarea fungicola | reverse complement strand
TTTTTTTGTCACCCCCTTGCTACGTAGGGAGGGTAAAGTAAAGCATGGCCGGTGCAGATCAAAGACCCGGATCGGAATGACGCCAGGTGGCCAGGTCGGTCGACGTGGGAGGTCATTGGGGGTGGCGAGTCGCAATGATGCCAATTACTTGGGCAATCTGGGGAGGTGAGATAAGGAACGACGATCGAGAGTGCTGTGGCCTGGAGTAAGTACGAACCTGACACCCATTTCGTTGTTTTCATTCAACCAGCTTCCAATTGGCAACCTACTGGGCGCCTAGTACCTGCAAGGTTGGACGATGGCATGTAGGAGTGGCGAGAAGAGAGGGCCAGATCGCTGCTGTCTGTTTTCTTTTCTGTTCCTGGCTTATCCCCTGGCCATTATTGTTGAAAGGGCCTTCCCTGCTTGCCTGGTGCCTGCTGTTGTATGCCAAACTCTACCTAATCACTTTCTTTTGTCTTTCGCCACCACCCCTGTGCCTGGCGGAAGACCAGAGACAGAATAACCCTTTGTAAAAGCCACCCCCGTGCAAGGCTTCTGGCGCAGCAGCTGGATGGGAAGAGATTGCAGCATGTCGAGTGACAGAGGTACAGAGCCCGAGACACAGCGCCACCGCTAAATCTGGAACCCCCCCCCCCCCCCCCCCNNCCCCCCCCCCCCCCCTTTTTCTTGCAAGCCAGTAAGGTTGAGCCTGTTTGGGCTCAAACTGACGCACTGTGAGGTGGGTCCACTGAACTGCTGGGAGCGGTCAAGTGACCTCTTTTTTTGGTGTGGTTTTGGGTTCTGGGAGGAATGAATTCCAGTGCCATTTGGTGGAGCAAGTCAAGGGTAGCTGTGTATTGAGCGCAAACTGTTAATGAAGCTGTGTCGTACTTCTATTACTCTGTTCAAAATCCAAGTAAGTGCATTGAATGTGCGGGATTATGTACATACAGCAAAACCTCTCTGCACGATGCATTCAGCCTAATGCCCACGCCTCCCTCCTCCAGCCACCGTTACGGCATTGCCTTGCGAAAACCCCTGCGAGGGCCGCCTGACATGCAGGACCACACAGCAGCACAGCCCAGCCATCCAAGCCAAGCTAGTAGTAGGTCTCCCGAACGCACTACGTTATTCACCGCGCGAGTACGGAGGAGTCTGGAGTTCATAGGAGCAGGGATGCAAAATACAGTACAAGGTACCTTGTTGTGCTGTCCTAGTGGTTCTTTTCCCCGCCTGTGCACGGCCGCTTACTGGCTGGCTGAGCTTGTTGGGCGGAATGCACCACTGTTGATGACAAGGATGCAACTTGCAGCTTACGAATGCCGCAACTGGCTAGCGGTACCCGATCACCAAGTATTCTAGCCAAATATACTTTCTTGGGGCCGAGCCCACAGTGTCGCCCGCCATGTTTGCACCGTGCCGTTTGCGCCCGCCGGCAATCCCAGTACGATCTAATCTTCTTGCAGCCTAGACTGGCCCTGCTACTTTCCAATCATATCTTAGTGGCAAACTCGATGGATACTCGCCCTCGTGCTGTCATTCGACAGAACCCTTGCCGCCCCACACACCCTTCTACCAAAGTCCAAACGCCCCGGTGCCGCCGCCTCCCATTTCCCCAAAAGGGCTGCTTCCAGCAGTCCTACCTCGTCCCTAGCGCTGGCTTTGTACGGTCTGGTAGAGGGATTCGCTCTCCAGGGCACCCGATAACTGACAGGATACTCAGTACCTGACACTCTCTAGGTGGGAATGCTCTGCAGGTACATAGGTGCTCAGCTTGGTTGGTACTAGGTAGGTAAATAGTGCTGCCCGCCTGTTGGCAAGACCCGCCCACCGCATTTCTCGTCAGTGCCTTGCCTCCATTTTCTTGCCCACCCACTACTAGCACTGAACAGTCACAACTGACCCAGTTGCCAGCCCAGTCTACCGTCTACTGCCTGGCGCCCACCCAGTCGAAACCATCTCCCCCCCATCCCACACCACCGTCATCCATGCTTTCCTTTCTTCTTCTTCTTCTTCTCCTCCTCCTCCGCCTCCGAATACACATTCTTCTTCTCATCCCCCTCTCCATATTGCATCCCATCTCGCAACTGTACAACTTCACAACTTTCGTCTGCAACGATTTTTCCTACAGCCGTTACATATCAATAGAGTTCAAAAACGAACATCATCACCCCTCAACAAAATCTGCGCGCACAAATTCGCAAACCATTGTCGAGTCCAAAACAAACCCGCCCACCCGACTTAGTCTGCCACCAGAGCAAAACAAACACCATGGCTTCATACTTTCCCTACAACTCTATGCATACGCAGCCTGGCCCTGTCACCCAGAACCATCACGGTGGCCGCAATCGCAGAACCGCTCGCCTCTCCGTCTCTCAAAACTCACAGCGCCAGTTCCGTGGTGTCCGTGGTATCAAGGAACTTAATGAATCTGCCGCCCTCTCCGCTTTCCGCAACAAGTTCGAGGCCGTTCGCTCCTTTGAGCTCGAGGACGACCTCGAATTCTGTCCTGGTCTTCTGACCGAGAGCGACGTGAGTAGCGACTGGTCATCTCGTGGCTCGTCCCCAACTCTGTCTGACAAGTTCCTTCAGCTCGTCTCCATCTCCTCTTCGGAGCGCTCCTCGCTCGCCAGCAACTCTCCCGAGTCATCACCCACTCAACAGCCGCAGACTGTTGCCCCTGGCTTCTCTCTCAACTCTACCTCGCCTTCCTTTATCCCTCCCACTCTCCAGAGCCAGCAGTCGAGCTTCAAGATTCACCAACCTGCGGCCACTCGTGGCCGCAATGCCATCCCCATCATCAATCCCCTCACTGGCATCTCCATGTCCAGCCCACCCCAGTCTGTGTCGCCCGCCAGAATGCAACAAGCTATGGGCCGCCGCTGGTAAAGCTGCCGCTTTCCGGTCTAGCGTACACAATCTCCCGATGAAATGTGCAGCGCGAGACCGGGATTGTGCCGCTCTGCCGCGGCCCCGTTTCTTCCAACTGGATACATTCATATATTCTCTTGGTCGCTTTTCGTTCTGGTGAGCTAGATGGGAATGAAAATAAGATAAAACCAAACACTTGGTTCCAACTTTTTTCTCGGCTGGACTCCTCTCTCTTGGGCAAGTGCCTTGACGGTGAGGCTGCGAGACCTCTTCCGTCCTCGACTGTTGGCTCGCATTGTACAAGCAACTATAATCGACATACCCCCTTTCTTAGTGTTTTTTTTTACACAGACACAAGTTTATACGAGGATATACCGGCGCGATGCAACGAAAAAAGATCGATACCACATTTGCTTTTGGTTTGTTTTTATCCTCATTTTCATCTGCTCTGCCTCAATGAGGCCATTCGAGCATAAACGGGCGTTTTTCACACGGAAGATTTTTTTTTTATTTTTGGCATACACTACGGTTTGCATTTCTGGGTACCGAAGCAATGTCTTTGTGTTTTACGGCTTTTGCATGTTCGCGTCTGGCGCGTGACACATGGCATCACAAAACGAAATGTGTGGTCTCATCAAGGATGTGAGGTCTCACGGCATCAAATTTCAAAAAGACTTTCTAGAAAGAGGTGTTCTTGTTTTTATGACGGGGGGGTTTTATTATTCATGGTGTTTTTTACATCTGGGCAATTGGTTCTCGGGTTAGCTGCTGTCATAGGGATTGCAAGCGGTGACTTGCTCTGGTGTGGCGATGCCGAAGCAAGCCTCCCGGTTTGGGAGCTTGTCGACCTTGGTGTTTTGGTGCGCTGCCGTGTTTCGGCTACTTTTGTGCGACGAATTGTTTTGGGAATGCGGCGACTGTCCATTTTCTGATTTTTGTTGTACAATGACGGCGAGCAACTTTTGAATTCGGTCCATGTGTTACCTTTTCTGGTCTGGATCACATTTATTACCTATTATTTATTACTGCCTGCCGCGAGCGGGTTAGGGCGAGACATTTGGTTTCTTGGCATCTTCTGGGCTGAAGGGTTCTGTTTGATTTTTTCATATTTTCGTCCCTTGAATAGGGGACTAGCTGTGTTACTTTTTTTGTTTTGTTTGTCCGGATAGGGTTTGGTTTCTGCAAAGCATCTGCGAGGTTTATGAACGAATCTGGGTACTTTATTATTCGGTGGGGTCTTATATTATCTGGGACTTGTTGTCGGAACCATTGAGTTTCGTGGTGTTGCGACTTGGGAAGTGCACATATTTTGGATACGGCGCTGGTTGATACCGCGGCTTGAAAGCCTGCAGATGAATACATGATTGTTATACACTACCTTGTTTACCATGTTTTAACGTAACTAACATGTTGTAATGTCGCGGATGATGCTTGCAAGGACGGCATATTTTTGTTGAACATTCTGGTATGTGTAGACTTTGGAACTGGTGCTGCAGCATGGTCGACACCCACCAAGACCATCTCTGAAGCTCGAGATTTACCGCCTGCGTTCTTACAGAGCTGAGATATTTATATCCAACTATTTTATTGAGCTAAGTTTTGACCGTCACCTCGTCTACACATGCTGGCCTCTTTTCCATCACCACCTTGTTACGGAGCATCCACCCGATGCCATTGTCATTCTGACGTCACAACCCTCGTCCTCGCACAGCAGGAACCGACTCGAATGCACAAGGTGGGAGGGGAGGGTTGCAAAGTGAGGTTTTGCAATTGGGTCATTTTAAATAGCAATTTTAGGGCCTTTTCTTTTCCGCTCGTCTTTCTCCTCAATCTACCATCACCGCCGTCCCTGGTATGTCGACCTGTATATATTGCTGCACCTTCGCAGTTGGTGGCATTGCAATTAAGTTCAGGTTGTCTGGTTTACTAACATCAAAAAATAAGGAAATTTTTATCATCATGCTCACATCCAGTAATATTCTACCCCGCTTCGCTCGCTTCACCGGCCAGTTGGTAGCAGTACGACGCATGCCGCTGTCGACATCAAGCATTCGCAACCACAAGGAATCCAGCTCACGTTGGTTCTCCCGCACTTCTCCCCCTTCCCCCCATATATCTGCTATTCCACGATAAAGAAGAAGCCGGTGGAAGCTAATTGAATTGTGAGCAGACTTGGACAACGACGTCGACAGGCACAAATTAGACTCCATCCGGAAGCAGCAGAGCGGCACCGGACACTGGAAGCGAGAGCTGGCGTCAGATAGTGAAGAGGCCATCAAAGCAGACAAGGGCCAGCAGATTGGCGCCAGGGAGAGCGTGGAGGCGCTGCAGGAAAGAACCAAGACGGCAGCAGAAGAGACAAATCGCACTGGGACGAGCCATCAAGAGGGCATGTAATCAACTTTCACCTCGGCTAGTAGTTGGATCAAGTTCATTGCCTGCAATACAGCTGCAGTACTGCACAAACCAACTCACCATAGTAGTCAACCAAGTTAACTGTACGCGCAACGTAAGAGGCGGTTGCAGCAACACGCTGTGAATGAAATCAATTTTAGCGCAAAAAACCAGATTGAATGAAAACAGATCATTTAACTCGATTAATAACAATATTCAGTCCCCATCAGTCCTTGTTTGCCTGTAGTAACGAAGTTGATAAAATCCAGAATCAGCCATAGGGTAGTGAACTAGCATAGAGCAGTCCCCGAGCAAAACTCCGTCATCGTCGGCCGGTCGCAGCCGCGCCTTAGCTACTACTCGGTATCGATAAGGCTTGAGGAACTTCACCAATTTCCATTGGAAATGACAATTGCTCATGTAATACTTTATATATCTCGCTTCCCAACGGCACACGAGCACTTTCCATTCCGGCCCATTCGGGCCAATTTCACAATTCGTCTCTCTACCGAATGAAGTAATTACAGTTTTTTCCCTCGCTTCTGTTTTTCTTCTTCCTCTCTCTCTGTCAATCCCATAACGAACGAATCGAAGCTAGCCGCCCGAGCCATGGACGCTCAACAACCCACACCCTTCCGCACCGCCCTCATAGCCGGTGCTGTCGCCGGCACCACGGTTGACCTCTCCCTCTTCCCCCTCGACACCCTCAAGACGCGCCTACAGTCGTCGGCCGGCTTCTTCGCGTCTGGCGGCTTCACCGGTATCTATCGCGGCATCGGCTCCGCCGTTGTCGGCTCCGCCCCCGGCGCTGCCTTCTTCTTCTGCACCTACGAGTCGACCAAGCAGTTCTTGGCGCGGACCACGCTCCCGCAGATGACCACCCAGGGCGGCGGCGGCGGCAACGCCCTCGCGCACATGGCCGCGGCCAGCCTCGGGGAGATTGCCGCGTGCGCGGTGCGCGTGCCCACCGAGGTCGTCAAGCAGCGCGCGCAGGCCGGCCAGCACGGCGGCTCCTCGGCGCGCGCGCTGCGCGCCATCCTGGCCCAGTCTGCCCACGGCGGCGGTGTGTCGGCCGTCTGGCGCGCCCTGTATCGCGGGTGGGGCATCACCGTCTTCCGCGAGGTGCCGTTTACCGTCATCCAGTTTCCGCTGTGGGAGAGCATGAAGGCATGGCGCAGGCGGACGACGGGGGAGGCGCGGGTGCGGGCGGCGGAGAGCGCCGTGTTTGGGAGCGTGGCCGGCGCCGTGGCCGCGGCCGCGACGACGCCGCTCGACGTGCTCAAGACGAGGGTCATGCTGTCCACGACGGAGCAGGTAACGGTCGCTGGCGTGTTTGGCAAGATGGTGCGAGAGGAAGGCGTGAGGCCATTTTTCGCAGGCGTCGTGCCCAGGGTGACCTGGATATCGATTGGCGGAGCCATCTTCTTGGGGAGTTATCAGTGGGTAGTCAATACGCTGGGTCTGCCGTCGTGAAGACGGACGAGAAAGGGCCAGAGATGTATCTACTGCTGGAGGAGGAATGGCGGGCAACCATGACGGAGTGTACAAAATCAAGAGAATGCTAGACTGGGGGCGAGACTTATGGGAAGTTACTGTATTCTACTACAAAAAGTTCTATATATATGCACACATATAGATAAAACGGGAAAGATCCACAACGGTCAGACATTACACGCGAAGATAGGAGATCAATAAAGAGGCAAAGAGCACAACTACTCAATAAAACTACCACCACCATATTTCTTACAGATTATTTAGTGAGGAAAAAAAAGGGAAATAAATGGGCGAAATCTCTGAGCAAAATTCAACAGCAATAACAACTCCTCGCTGTGGTATGTGATAACAAAGAAAGAGAGAGCGAGTGAGCAATCTGCGCACCCCTACCTGGGTATCGCATCAACTCTAGTATCGTGCAGAACCCAAGAGCACAAAACTCAAATTGGAGAAAAAACAAAAAAGCGACTTTAAACTCGTTAAACTGCAGTGCCAGGAGCTGGGCTCGCCGGTGTCGTTTCATCTACGCTAGTCTGTTCCACAGGCTCGGACTCCGGCATGGGCAGTGGCCGTAGCGTCTTGCGGCCGTTTGTCTTGTAGTACAGCACAATATCGTTGCCGCCCTTCCAGATGTGCGTGCGTAGCGTCGCTAGGCTCAGGACTGGTTCCAGGAGCTGCTCGTTGCAGTAGAGCTCGAGATAATCTTCCGGCTTCATTTGTTCGTCGTCAGGCCCAGGTGGCGGCTCAATGCGTTCGGCAATGTAGCCCAGAATCTTCTTGACGCGCAGCATCCTGTTGGCATTGAGGCGACTGCTGCCATCTGTGGCTACAGCTGGCAGACCATCCATGGGATGGAGCACGAACGAAATCTTGACGGGCTCCTTGAAAGGGACCTGGTTCTGCAGGAGCAAATCACCGAGCCACATGGGCGCCTTTTGCTCGATAATGTCGGCATCTCTGCCGACAGTCTCCACTGTGCCCTGGTACAAGTTGGAACTCCCGCCTGATGTTTCTTCTTGGATGATGACCTTGGTGCCGGATGGCAGCTTTAACACAGGGGTATCAACGGCCAGACTTGGTGTGACACGAGTCTCCACCAGCTTATCTGGCGATTCTGACAGCTGTTTATCGTATTCGTGACGAATTTTTTGAATCACACCATAAAAGCTATCATCCACCTCCTTTTCATGGCTTGAAGAGGATTCTGACTCGACAGCCTTCTCATCAATAACCACAACGGGCTTTTCCTGCGTAGCTTGTGACGCCGACCGTCCAAGCTTCTTGGAGCTAAACGACATGCGGAATTTCTTGCCAAAAGGTGTGCTAGGCGACTTGGCACCTTCTGCCGATTTTTCCTTTTCCTTCTCCTTCTCCTTTTCCTTGCCCTTCTCGGTATTCTCAGTCGAGGTCTTGCCCTCGGCCGTCTCCACGGCTGGGGTTTTAGGCGCGACCTCAACAGGAGCAATGCCAGTGGTAAAATAATCGCTCTTGTCAGCGGATGGCCGACCAGCCTGGGATGTGCTGCTTGACTCAACAGCTACACCAGGCGTAGTGATAATGCCGATACCTGGAGTCACGGCCGGCTGCAAGCCGTCAGCCCGCGGAGTCGCTGCGTTGTCTCCAGAATCATTAGCGGCTGAGCCTAGAGTGATGTTTAGCCCGTTGGGAGCCGCGGCCAGTCGCTTCTCCACTTCCTCATTAATCTTGTAACGGTATGCTTCGTCTCGCTTAATCTCCTCGTCAATGAGATTGGCAAAGAGATAGCGGAGGATCCATCGTCCGAGACTGATTCTCTGGTCCTCTCGAAACTCAATCTTGTCTTCCAGATCTAATTCGTCGGCATAAATCTCGGCGTCGAAGCAGTTATACGGTTCCAGAATGACAGTAAGATTGCCGGAGCTAAGGTCGACCGAGCACCAAGGGGCTACCGCTTCCCTGGTATTGAGAACGTCGGCGACATCTTCTAAATCTTGTTTTCCAAAACTTTGGATGGATTTACACTGCTAGGGTTAGCTGAACTCTAAAGCGCAAAAAGGGAGGGCAAAACATGAGGTGTACCTGTATTAGATCCCATAAGAGCACGTCACCAGCTGTGTCCAATGTTAATACACGCTTTCTATCATTGAGAAGTTTGTGTTTCAATAGACCAAATTGACCCTCAAGAGTCTCCTCAGCCGTGGTAAAGATTGGCTTGATCTCCTGCTCCGGTTCTGGTTGGGCTGCAACGGAGGTCCGTCGGGATGGGCTATCCGCGTTGGCAGCATCTGTTTCAGTGTTGGATCGGGGTAAAAAGATGCCCATGGCGGACAACTTGAGAATGGACTGAGGGCTAATTTCCTTTTTGGCGCCGTCGCTGGGTTCCGTGGCCGTCTGGCGTGACTTGGTAGTCAAGGCTGATGCGGACCGTCTGTGTTTGTAGGGCTGGGGCAAGTTGAGATCCTGCTCCAGATCGAAATCGCTCCATCGGTTGATGGACGACCTGTTTGTAGCGGTCCAAAAGTGGCCATGAGAGGCGACAATCTTGGATACGCCGATGTGCTCGTGGGCAAGCGCCAGGCTTAGGCCGTTGTCGACATCGTCAAAACTGCCACGCACATCTGTCTTGGCGACCATGCCATTGCGGTCGGAGCTGTAGAAAATGCCGAGACGGGGATCGTTGGAGAAGAGCGACCAAACACTTTCCTCATGCATGGTAAAAGTGTACATGCAACGTCCACCGCGGACGCTCCACAGCTTGATGGTCTTGTCAGCACTGGCACTGAGGATCGTATCGTCTGCGTCGTCAATAAGGATGGACCTAATGTTGCCGAGATGACCCATGAGCTTGGAAACCTCGGAGCCGGAGCGGGGGTCGTGAAGACGAATCGTCTTTTCGGGGCCACCACTGGCGACGATGCTACGACCGAGCGCGAGCGAGTATACGGAGCCCTTTTCGGGTATCTCTTCACCGCGAACGTCAATTTCCAGAGCCTTGCCTTTGCCGTTGAGATCCCACCAGCAAATCTTGCGGTCTAAACCGGCAGCAGCAATCAGGTTTGATGTGGTGTCGGTTCTGGATGCGACGACACACTTGACGTAGTCGGCATGCTCGCCAATAGTGTGCGCAGCATTGCTCTCCTCCGAGTAGGGGCGCCAGACCTTGACGGAAAGATCTGAGGAGCCAGAGACGAGAGCGGTGTTGGTTTGAGCCAAGGCAATGTCGTTGATCCAGTGCATATGGGCCTGGGTCTGAGCACGGAATTTGGACGTCGCGGGGTGTGGGCTTGTTTGCGAAGTGGCGGATTTCTCGGTCGGCAAGTTAAGGTCCCAGGCACATACTATGCCGTCTCGGCCACCCGAGTAGCTACATGGCAGGCCAGTCAGTTAGAGTTTCCACGATCATGGCCATGGTGAGTCTCGTGTGTATACGTACAGGACGCCATTTTCCGAGTCTACAGCGAGACCGTTTACGCCGAGTCGGTGGCCACCGGCGGAAGACTTGCCATTTTCAAGAACTAGGGTAGATTAGCAAACCGAGTACAGTAGGCAAAGATTGAGCCGCAATCAAGACGTTATCGCGACAATGCCACGCGACCGACAGCAGAGGTTCCTATTTGGTCGAGGAGGAGGGGAGGGGAGGGGAGGGAAGGGCGGATATGATGTGTGCGTGTGCTGGTGGTGCGGAGAGAAACACGACGCCGGGGAGCGGGCCTACCATAGCTAATTCTTTGACGAGCCTTTTTGGCCATGGCCATGATGACGGGTGCGAGATGTTTCGCGGGGTAGACAGTGGGATTGGAATGAACACCCGGGTTTTAAACCATGGAGAGTCGAGCAGCTAGGATGACGAAGTCAAATAACAGGGAGCAAGGTTGGGAGCTCAGGCCGTTGGGAGAAGCACCCGCGTGGCATGGCTTGGCTGGATTGGCTGGATTGGCTGGAGTTGGCTGGAGTTGGCTGGAGTTTGGCTGGATGGAGGTCCTGGTTCGTCTGGACTGGACTGGGTTTAGTCTGGAGGAAACTGTGGAGGTTCAGTAGGGTAGCGGCGGGCCAAGCCTGGATCCAAGCCTACCAGTACCTACTTACCTAGCAAAGGGGGTGACAAAAAAACC
>FWCC01000674.1:0-10546 GCA_900169235.1 Zarea fungicola | reverse complement strand
TCATGGCGAGAGTGCCGACCGAGCCTCATCCGGGCTCAGCCCGTTACAGCTGGCCTTCATAAGATGCTCAATTTGCCGCCCATAAGCCTTTTTAAGCGGACTAAAACAACCAACATCTAAAGGCTGGAGTATATGAGAAGAATGTGCAGGCATATAAAGGGTAATAATTTTGTTCTTCTGGCAGTAGAGCTCAAATGCAGTTAAGTGGTGACTTTTATGGCCATTAAGGATAAGGAGGCGGTATGCACTTGTATTTCGGTCTTTTGTAGATTCGTGAAAATGTTTAATCCAATCTAGGCCAATTTCATTTGTTGTCCAGCCATTTGAACTTGTGTTGATACGCCAATCTGCTGGTAGTCGTGTATCTTCTAACCAAGTTGAGAGATGATTTTGGCCCTTACCACGATATATGGCGGCACCGTCTAGCCCTGGGAATTAACTGCCTGAATCACAGTAACCCATTCCCTATTACCAGGCTGCACTGCTTTTGCCTTTCTATGTCGATCAGAGCTTATAACAACCATTCCTGTTGTAATAAAGCCCATTATAAACCCAGTCTCATTAAAGTTGTAGATCTTAGACTCCCTAATGCCATATTTCGCGATTGTGTTCTCTAGGAGCGTAAACCAACCACGAATAATTGTCGGATCTTCGCATTTAGCTCTCTGATAGTCATATCTCCGTTGAAAACGCGTGGTAAGCTCTGGTTGTCGCTGCACAAGGTTTCTCGCCCAGCGCACGCCGACGCGTCCACCATCGCGCTCCGCAAGCAGTTGGTTCGCCATATCTTCCACATTAGCGTACCGGGGAGGCAGCCCTTGTGAATCCAGCTGAAGAATGTATTTTACTATGGCTAATTCCTCTAAATTGGTAAGTTTCTTAGAATTGATGGTGCAGTCGCGTTGTGATGTTCTTCCGTTCCCACGGTCGCGTAAGGTCGTACGGGGCACGTTGTAGATTGACGCAGCTTTTCTATAACTTAATTTTCTGTTGTCTTGGAGAGCCTGTAGGGCAAGGATGATCCTTGCCTCCTTTGAAATATTTTCCATAAAAGGTTGTTGAATGGTTGAGGTTTAGAGAGAAGGGATACCCAAAACCAGGCAAAGTGGGCGACCCGCTTGTTCGGGCGACCCGCTTATCAACCACGTTAATTTTATATACTTTAATTATAAAGATATTTAAGTATTTAAGTATTTTCTTTTTATTTAGTGTTCGCTAGCATTTTCTTGCGTGGTCACGGCGGTGGGGTGGTCACCGTGGTGGGGAGCACCCACTACGCAGTGGTGGGTGCTGGCACAGGTATGGACTCGTGAATGATACGTAGAGTGAGACGAGACCGAGGCTCGCCTTTAGGACGCGATCTTTGGTTATTTGAAATCATAAAATCTTCTAATAAGCCAATTTCGACGTAAATTTGCAGTTTGCAGGGTTGATACATAACTATGCAACAGTAACGTCTAGAAATGGCCCTTTATTTGTTTGCTCCAACAAAGTCGAGGGGTACGGGGTAGAGAGGTACATCGCTGATTCCTCTAGTGGAGCCAGCACTGCCTCACACTGGCCAGAATGACCCGCCTACCGCTAATATTCTTCCTTACAAAAGGCGGACACTTGAAACGCCTTTGACAGCATCAGGCTGAATGGATATCTCTACCAGATAAGGGCGGTACCGTCAAGTCAGTGTGCATGCGAACTTGAACGAGAAACCGTCAAGCACTTCCTCTTCCGGTGTCCAAGATGGGAAACATATCGAAAAGAGATGACAGAATGCACAGAAACGCTAAGAGGCAACCTTTCCTTCTACCTCGGAGGGAAATCTCCCTCAGACGAACCGAATTGGAGGCCAAACATGAAGGCAGTCGAGGCCACGATACGGTTTGCACTGGCCACTGGCCGATTGAACAACGACTAAGAACCCCATCCACCCTTTACGATGCGTAACAACGCCACCCACAACACCTCGTGTCGCTGATAACTAGCGCCGCTCCAGCCGCTGTAGATAGGACGCTGAACACTTGGATAATAGCCTTCAAGCCAGCCAGGTAATACAAGTACCGCACGAGAATCCGTGCTACCAAGGCAGAAACAAGGACAGGAGCAGAAATGGGAGATATTTTGCTTATGGGCTTGCAGGAGGCAAAGACGCCAATTCTGGACATGTAAAGTAACTTAGCTAGCGAGCCCTATTGACTGCTTAGTCACCGGGCGTAATAACAAAGTGAAGTATTTGTCGGGTGTGTTGATTCTTACCTCCAGCGACACCATTAGCCGTAAAACCGGCCGCACCCAGAATTGGAGCACCCTATTAGTACTGCTTAATTTCACTTGGCAAGCTGGCCAGTCAGAGCTGGGCCTTTCAGACTCACCACGTACAGTAAGTTCTGGCAAGATGGTTTAATACGGGAATTGACAGCCCAAAGCGCGACGAAGCCTTGTGTGGCAGACGAAGCAAAGATTGTACTGTCAACGCATCGTGGAACGCCCAAGATAACAAAGAGCTACCCAAATTTGAGGTCGCCTAGGCATTGGTTAAAAAAGCTTCAAAAATGGACGAAACTTCCTGAAACAGGCAAGGATGACAGTATCTTACCGGTACTCTCAACTGCCCCTACACTGATGTTACCAGGAGCAAGGCCGCACGGGAATCTGCAACAGCCATTCAGACTGAGTATGACGCCAGAACCGGAGACGGAAATGTCCTAAGCAGGAGCATGTGCCTTCAAAAAGCCTATAAACTCACGCATTGTCCAGGCCAACCGTGCAGAAAAAGCGATCATTGTTGCGTGTACGAAGGCGAATATCACTAGCTACGCACCCATCGCATCAAGATACTCGCCGACCACGTACAGGCGGGCAGGCCACCGAATCGGCATGAAGACGTACCAGAAACCTTTCATCGATTGGCTTTGGATGAAACGAGGGACCAAGAGGCAAGGGCGAGACGAACGCCGCAAGCGACGGCGACGGAACTGTGGCGTGATGTCAGGCGCATGGCCGGAGCCACTAGAACTTTGCCACCCAAGTTAGTCTTCCCAACGAAACGGCTGATGGGCTATGATATGCGAAGAGAAGACTTGGTCCGAGCCTATGGCGTGTGGCAACGGTTGCAAGCAAGCGAAGAGCAAAGGGGATGGTTTGACATGATGGAACACGTAGCTCTCGAACTGAGTTATGATCTTGACATCATCGCCAGTAATCCAGAGTGGATGTATTACTTCTATACAAAAGAGCACGGTATCCCGGAAGGATATGCGCGGAGATATATTTGCGACGTAACAGCGTTTCATGAGCAGCGGGAACGGCGTTGAACGCCGCGCCACACACCGATCGTGAATTGTGTTTTTCAATTTTGCGTGCTTTTTTATAAATCTATCCTCATGCTGCGTTACAGTCAGGGCAAAGCCCGTTACAATTTTCAACATCGTCCCTCCGGCGTTCTGGCGAGAATGTGGAAGGTTTGTCTGACGTCAAACCCGGTACCCTAGACACTCAAACCAGACGCGTGTTTCACTGGAATATTCCTGTTACACAGTCAGCATTACACCTAACGAATACAATAAGACGCATAAAATAATTCCCTAATAACTAATTGTTAGTTTCTCTCTTCTTTCCTACCGCGTAGTTATCTTTGTACGGTTGATTGTGCGTTGGCCCGGCTTCATTGGCCTACCGTTTGGGCTACTAATGAACGCCACGTGTAACGACTTTCTATCAAAATAGGTTATGAAGCCTAGTAAAAAGAAAAAACCCAAGAGATAATAAGAGAAAGCAAGATGGAGAATATCTAAAGAGAAAAGCCTTACTGTATTAAGTTACTATTCCCCGCTGGTCTCATAATCCCTCCATACAACGAGGTCCTCAATCCGCACCAGGATGCACTACCTTTTGCTCCCTTTTACGAGAGGCATGTGCAGACATTTTCTACACACGTGTATATTAGACAGCAGCTCCAACAACTTCCAGTGCCTCTGGATCCAAGCGCTTCCGTCGCCAAAGGGCAAGAGGCACAGCGCAAGTCCAGTGGCCCCGTCAAAGTTACCAATGCAAACTTGATACCGGCCATGCATCCTATCAGAATTATGGGAAGCAGTTCCGGGGGCAAGACGGTCCTGATTTGCGTTGCGCTGGTCGCCAAAAGGGGCCAAGCTTGATGCTGGGGATGGCAGCCAGCACCACCTGAATCAGCCTATTCGCGAAGGCAGCCTGTGCGGAAGAAAGTACCATGGCGGCACCACTGAAAGACTATTATGCCATTGCTCGCGATACTGACCCCGACAAGGATGCTTCCGGTAATGGCGGCCAAAATAAAGGGATGTTTTTGACGCTGGACAGGATGGGGCTGACATTATCTATCAATGCCTTTAAAGCACAGTATAAATATTATTAATATGTAATACCGGTAATGGCATCTCTTGATTTCTTCTATTCCCTCGTCATCACCTCCAGACATCTTCCACCCGCAACACCAAATGGCTGGCGCAATGGCAAAGCCCAGACGCTGGGCCGCCATCTCTGCTTCTGCCAACGCCGAGGCCGACTACAATACAGTGTTCGACGACCCAAACAAAGCTCACAGCTCTGTCTACATTTGTCCGCCCATCGACGACGGGAAAGAAACTGACAGCGTAGAGTGGTCTGAATGCGATTGGGGCAGATCTTGTACATGCCAGAAGCCAGCCTCTGAACCGTATCAGCATCCATGGATAGTCAGCCGTGCTGGATACCAAAAATACGTAACTCAGTACCTCCATGCCGGCCTCCGAGACCCAGCTGCTTACCAAATGCACACATTCAATGACCACTACGGATACGGACAGCTTGAGATGATGCAAAATCTGTTGCTCGATTTTGTTGAAGCGGAAAAGTTCGGGGAACAGTGGGCCATCGTAGAGGGGACCGTTCTGTGGCTGTTGGACGAAGATTCTATGGAATTGCTGGGGTACGTATTCTGAGATTATTCATGGTCGCATGCTTACAAAATCAGGATCGGCACGTGCCAGGATTTGGTTGGCCTGTTTAACCTTATTGGACGCATGTTCGTATGCATGCTTGCACGTCTAGACCGCCGCGGCCTCTCCGATAAGGTGCCAACACTTGGCGCCGTCATGAGCCTGTACATCGAACTGTACGACCGGTTGCACCGAACCAAAAATATCCTAAAGAAAGAGGAGAAAACCCCTGGGGCGTTTGAGTATGATGTGACTCGCCTTGACAGCTATGTGCTTGCGTATGCCCAGAAGCATAGCATTGCACTTCCGTATCATGGAAGCTCGGGTGCATGGCGGGAAGAGTACAAGGATGAATCGCTTCCAACACCGACAATGAACAGAAATGATCCTTGGGGGTTTGTTACAGCCTTCAATAGATACCGGAATAGATATTCCAAAGGCATGGCTTCCGTTTATTGTGGTTTCCGGGGTATCGGTGGGGACGCTCTCGATATCACAACTTGGGACAGCGAAAAGCGCTCTGCCAAAAGTGTTTCGAAAAAAGACCCACTTACGAAGAAGGAGATCAATGCTATAAAGCAGGGATTGGTATTGTATGACAAGTCTAGGATCTATAGGCGGGAGGGCATAGCTCGCTGAGATCTTTGCCCCACGAGTGTGGTTTGGCCAGGAAGATTCGACTCAGCACAGTTGATACAGCTAAAACTATGTATTGTCTTTATATTCTATAAAATACTGTCTTGCATTCAAGCGCACCAGTCACTATTGGTATTTCATGGAAACTTGAGACTGAATACTACGATCAGTATACATATCACTGAATAGTCCGCCACAATGCTGCTTTCATGTAACAAAAACAGGAAACTACACGAGAATGAGCTTAATTAAATTACCACATCAATCAACGGCAGCTTCTATGCAATCATCGGCCTCAGCCAGTGCAAGTCGTATGCTACACATGCTTAAATTCCTGTTAGGCAATCCGCTATATCCCCGGCAACCAGTTGTATCCTTCGTTTTCTTGCCAAGCAAGTTCTTGGATTATGTGGTTTCTTCTCTTTCTTGAAAAAACATCGCCGTGCTTCAACGATCGAAAACGGAGAAAATGTCATCGAAAGGTTCAGTGGCGTTGATGGAAGCAGACGGGCGTTCGGCAAGCGTCGTCTTCCAATTATCATCGAATTGCAAGGGAGTGGGAGCTTGTCCCTTGCCATTAGTAGCACTTCTAGTTCTATCGGCTGGGCTATCCATCTTTTTGTACCGTACGGTGTTGTGTCAGCCAAAAATATGATAATGGTTGAAAGAAGTTTGTACCGCTGTTCCAGAGGTGGCTTCGCATAGCGTGATAATATGTATTTCGCTCCTCCTCCGAATACATTGCTTTACAAGTGACTAAAATTTGTCTTGGCGCCTAGTTTGCGAGCTAGGCAGCCATACATGAAAGTGGCGCCAGCCCATAATGTCTAGAAATACCCCGCATGGAACACTGAGTTCAATCGAACTTTGTCTTCAAGGTAACACTGCAATGCCGAACGTGGTATTAAATACCAGTACTGTATATCGAGTAGTTACAATTTTTTGCTCTTTGCCACAGCATTGAACTCCGCTACACCAAAATTGCTTTATACATACGTGAGGACAAACTTATTTAAACCCTACGTGCCAGTCTCGGCTAATGACGCACATAGAGTTTGCCACAAGCTCAATATGGATTTGAAAAGTGTTCGTCTTGAAATAGCAGAGATATGGCAGCAGCTCTCACGTGAGAATCTTGAGGCTGAAGAGTTGGCAGACATGGTTAGAACAGCGAGGGCCACAGACGTGGATCTCATGTCGCGTAGCGCCTCAGGATCTGCAGGCAGACGACCCAAGGCAAACGCCGTAGATAAATCGATTCGTGAGCGTGTTCAGGAGCTTGACAGACAGATTGTGGAGAAGAATAGACTTATAGAGATTTTGGATAAAAAGCTCGCGGATTTGCGAGTTCAGGAGGATAACTTGAAAAATAGCTCATAGGGTTCTGATTTACATATCTAGTATTTGGCACATTTTAGCACTAATTTCAGCCAATCTTGTCTCTTCTTCCTCTATGTCATCAAAAAGACCATTTGCTTTCAAATATGCAGTATATCTTTTGGACGCGCTCAAAAGCTGATCAGCCTCTTCTGCCAATGCCGTATTTTTTTGGTCGGCAAAAAAACGAGAGATCATGTCGTCTTGCGAGCTGTCATTAATTCCTGGAAATAAAAAATCGTCAAATAGACGTTGAAGCTTAGTGGGGCGACATAAAATCTGCGCCGTTGCGAATAAAGAGTCTGATCCTCCGCTCTTTTTCCAATGATTCTTCAGTTCTTTGTGTTCGCTCATTTCCAAGGCCTTCTGAAAGTCGCCAGTAATCTCTAGTGGTGGTCCCAGGATACCATGGCCGTCATGGCCAGTAACCCAGGCTGGAGGGGTAAACTGCCATTGGGGTACTGGTCCTGTGAACTCCCAGTCAATAACGCCTTGGATTCGAAAGTTCTCATCGACAATTATGTTGCCATAGTGCAAGTCAGGATGAGTGAGAATAAATGGGTCGGTATTATCTGACTGCGAGTCGCTCGCGAGTTCATGCACTTTAAGCTCCACGTGGTGAACAGCAAACAGCTGGTCTCTCGCATCCTGTAGTCTAGCATCGATTAAAGGCAGCCGAGATGATTTCGCTAGAACGTCAAGTTGGTATTGCACATAGCTCTTCGCTGAATATAGAATTCGTGGCTTTGGAAGATCATTGCGTGTCGATAATTGGAGCTCGTTTCCCGCCATAGTGAGCAGCCCACCAACATGAGGGCCGACATCTCCATCGACACTCGGCATAGGAGACCCTGCAACTGAAAACCGAAGCTTATAGAGCTGCGCATAGATACCGACGAGATCTGCGAAGAACCCCATTCGTTCCTTTGGTGTCGCATTTACAATTCGCTTCATCGTCACGGCCTGGCCAGCGATAAAATCGCAGAGCAAGTAGGGCTGCGCTGCTTGAGGATCTGACGGGAGTAGCGCATGCTTCCCGTGAGCCCATACCCTTGGAACTGGGATAGAGGTGTGTTTTCGCACATATCTATCATACCAGCATTAAAATTGAAATGCGAGGAAAGAGAAGTCACTTACTCAATAGTCGCTACTTCGCTTTGAATTTTAGTCCAGCCATCGCTTACAGCTGGCTGAAGGGGAATGCGAAGTACTCTCGCAGGGACTTTTCCATGAAAGTCTAAACATATAGATACGTTGTAGCTCCCGCGTTCTACGCTGCGAATTTCGCAAGGCATATTGTTGCTGTGGTGGGAAGCGAGTTTGCAGACAGCATCCTTATCGATAGAAGCAACGATGGCATCGCAAAGTTTCTCTCTCTGCGCATAAGTGACGGGGAATTGCTCTGGCTCCACTTTAAGAAGTCGCCAGCATGGCGGCAGCCAGAGGATAAGACGGCGAAACTGCCGTTTAATAAGCTTGAATAAAACCACCAGTGTATTTCTCAAGTAACTCCCCGCGCAAGCAACCAGCGCTCTTGGTTGTTCGAGCATAGTGAATGCGGCTTGTATGTTAAAGGGGGGGGGCTTTCTCTGGTTGTGTACAGTCGCTGCATGAAAAACATGAGGCTAGTGAGTGGCCCCTAGGGAGTTCATAGTCACGTGCTGATACTTGCCATTACCCGCAACAAGTATCCGTAGTAAGTGGCAATACAGGAGACCACTTTTCCAGGGGCAAAAGTGCTTAATTCCCGTCATACAGGGGTCAAAAGTAAGTCCGCTCGCAGCAAATTTGAGCCATGTACCACTACCTACACCTACTAACTTCAATCGCTTATAGCAGCAGCAATTATCATTTAAATAAAAAAGTTATATTATACATAGATATTTTATTGAATTCCGCATCGATTGATATAGCTTAGTATTTAGTATACCAACCTCTAGAGTGGATAATAGCCTCAATCCGGTGCGGCATCGTCGCGACAAGGTTGTATAAGGTCTCTTGATTAAATTCTTCCCAGCACTCTACAGCAGCCCTTTCTAATAATTCAAATAAATGCTCATTGACCGGCATGTCCTCAAGTTCCGGATGAGATTTTATTATATTTTCTTTGAGCAGCCCCCAGACGTTCCCCATAGGTTTAAGATCAGGCGAGTAGGCGGGAAACCGTATCAAATCCACCCCATTCTCTTCAGCGAAACCACGCAACCAATTTTGAACCAAATTGGCTGTATGTACAGATGCGTTATCTTGCATGAATAAATTACCAGGTTCCAAAATTGGAGGCAATTCCGACTGCAGGATGCCGAGTATTGAGCGTGAAGAGACGCCACCCGGGGGGGTGTCAGGGTCACCGTTAACCACGTTCAAACTCGACCGTCTATACGCCCCAATTGCGCCCCAAAACATAAGAAGTTTTCAGCCTGCGGGCGCCCGTGGTTGAACTTTATCCTCAAGAAATCTTTTGTACTATACTTAAGTGGTTAAAAAGTTATAAGTGATTCTCTGAGGGGCTACCAAAACGTACCTTACGGGCAAAACACTACTTTGTTTTTGAGCCGTCACCACGCGCCACAGAGACCTCATCAGAAAAAGAAAATTCGTCCACCATGAGATTGGCTTTGTATAATATTCCTCTGCAAATCTTAGCCTTCTAGCTGCAAGATTTTCTGTCAATTTGGGGCGTCGGACTGCGCGCTTGTGAAGGATACCCCACGATCGCAAGTAGGAAATTAGAGTTGACACAGAACAACGTAGAGCTGACCGTTCAAGAAGCTTTCTATTTTGAATGAAAGGGTCTTCATTAATGATTCGAATGATAACTCTTTTATCCCGTTCAGATACTTTCCGGGGCTGCCCAGAGCGTGGCAAATCTCGGCCTCTATATTGACGTTCATAGCGCAACGCGATGCCAGAGACACTGCTCTTGGGAATACGCTCTAATTCAGCCACGCGGGCGGTCGGTTGAATAACCAATTGAACGCAGTCGCCATATCCTTCCCCTCTTGTGAGGACTATAATTAGGATTTTGGCTAATTCTGGGCATCGTGGATAGGCGCTGGAGGGCTTCAAAGTTCATGTGTTGATTTTCTACGCGTCGCGACTAGGTACTACCAGTAGTACTAATTTTTGGCGTTTGTCGAGCGGAATTACCTGGACCCACTGTATGTGCGCCATCTTGCCACTAAATTATGCAGATTTGAACTGAGATCAATTATGGGCTGGAAAACATATGTACAGTGAGCCGATGCTGAGGCGCCGTTGGGGTTCTTTGGCCATTTGAAACCATGAAAAGGTTTCCAACTAGCCGATATCCGCGCTTGTTGTAATAATTTGCGGAGATGATACGCAGCCATAGAAAAGTAACACCTAGAAATGGCCTTTTACAGTATTTGTTTGCTTAAACAAGGTACTTAGAGAGGGGTAGAAGGTACATCGCTGGTTCCTCTAGTGGAGCCAGCACTGCCCCGCACTGCCCAGAATGAAACGGCTCCCGCTATTATCCTTCTGTAACAGCTTAGCTTCAGAGTGGATACATAGCATAGGCTTATAGTTGCTCTCTTGGTGTTGCGCGGGGTGTGATTATC
>FWCC01000676.1:0-21537 GCA_900169235.1 Zarea fungicola | reverse complement strand
CTATAAAGTAGTAATAACTATGGTGGTGTTCTTGGCATAAACGCGGCAGGTTTTTTTGTCACCCACATGAACGGGCAGGTTTTAGCGGGCATTGGCGGGTTTAGTGGAGCGCTGCTGGGGCGGGTTTGGTGCCGCCACGGCAGTCTGATTTTCAGTGGATGACGGCTGGCAATAGCGCAGTTAGTCCCCTGTAGGTAGTGGTTGTGGGTGGAGAGTAACCGGGTACTGGTAGAGGGTGGCACATCCCCAGCCTCTTCCATTTTCACCACCGCCAATTGGCAGGCAGGCAGTCTTCGGCTTGGGCAGCCAGAATCAATGGCTTTTCCCCCTTCGCCCTCTACTATTCCAGCTTGACGAGATAGGTTGCGCTACTCCGTCCTTTGCACCCAAGTTTGCTTCACTCTACGTGTAAATTCACCCTCCTTTCGAATAGCCGTTGCTAGCTACCTTTTGACCTGCTTTTCAGTCATCTTGTTACCAGTTCTGTATCACTTACACGGACTAAACAGTCTCTGATGCCCGACGGCCGCAGCTCATTGAACAACCCCAGGGAGCAGTCACACGCAATACTCGGGAAGCCAAAACGCCCTAGTCTCTTGTCTCTTTGGTTCACTTATTATTTCTTTCCTACCAGCGCAAAAGGAAATAGACAAGAGGGGCCCCACGTTCGGCTGATATCCCGGTGTCGACTGTGCGTCGTTGCCAAAACGCCCACCACCACAACCCATCCAACACCCCTCATCCTATCATATCAAGCCGCCAACAAGAGCTGGATACCACCCCCTCCATCGTCTTTGCTCCTCCTTACTTTCTTGCCCTTCGCTCTTCTTCTTCCTCTCCTTCTCTTACTATGCAGTCTCTCTTCTCCGTCACCAACAACGTCTCCCTCATCAGCATCACCGTCACACCGGGTGCCTTCCTAGCCGTCGTTGCACTGTTGCTCTGCTTCCTCACCCTCTATATCCCCATTGTCCCGCACATACGCCTCCCCCGTGTATCGTTGCCCAGTGTTTCGCTCCCGCGTAACCTCCTACAGCAGCCGCCAAATAAAATCGAGTCAGCGGCTCGAAGCCTGACCCGCTACGGTTACACGAACCCATCATCCGACTCATCATCGCCCTCTCGCATCGCCGCTGCAACCGCCAGCAGCCGGCGGCAGAAGCTGTTATTGTCGCAAAAGGCTCTGCCTGCTTTACCTGCTGCACCGCTGCCGCCACCTTCTCGATCCTCCCGTCGTGGTTGGGTGCTTCCCGCCGCCGTTGCTGCTCCAGCGTCACTGATTGAGCAAATCACACCCTCCAGGCAGCTGGCGCTTCCAGAATTCATCTCTTCATATTGGCGTGCTTCCGCTTCAGCTGCTGGCCGCGCCAGTGTTAAAACCGACGCCCCTCTCAGTATTCCGGCGCTCCTTCCCAAACAACATGGCACCCACACCACCCCCACCATCGCCAACAACAACAAGAAGCACTACAACTACAACGACGACGACACCGCGAAAGGCCGCCTCGCTTCCTCCTCATCTTCCTCTGCTGCCACAAGGAGGAGTCTCAGACGAGCACGATCACCTGGACGCATCCCTTCAGGACTTCGAGCCGCCAATGAGCCCCATGACGGCAGCGACTTCCCCCATCTCGACCCGCCACTCCTCAGTGGTGCCCAGCGAAGCCACGACAGAAGAGATGGACGGGACCCGCGCGAATCTCGACGAGGAATCGGACGCGGATTCCGCCGCTGGTGGCTTCTCACCACCGGCGTGGCGGAGACTCGGCAACGGCGACCGCAGCAGCGGCTTCTGGAGAGCGCCGCGTGATCACGTATTGGCTGCAGATGCCATGCCACCCATACAGTCATTGCGCGGTGCTTCGCCGGTATCCGATCGGGAGAGCGATGTAAACGAAGACGACGTGAGTGCTTCTGCGGGGAGTCATAGTAATATTCTCCAAAGGGCCATGCGTACAAGATTACCTGCGGGAAGTCAGAGTCCGGAAAAGCATCGAAGTCCAAGTCCAGAGCCAAAATGCGCTGCAGTTAAAGTCGAGCCACTTGATGCAATACTGGCCAGACCTGCGTCACCGTCAATGACAACGCCAACTCCTCCCGCCCCTCAGAGACCTGAGCAACCTAATAACTGGAAGTTCACTGTTTACACGAAACACCAGCGTCCGCATGGATTCTCTGCTAACTTATCATAGATATTCGATTTGCGGTACGCGCCGAGGTACATCAGCGTACCGAGCCCATTGAAGCCGCCATTTCTTTTATACGCAAGCGCTACAACGCTGCCACGGCTTCATGGAGCTCTATCCTTATGAGTTTCAGCATCGCAATATTTAGCATAACCGCCGTGAAAACCCTGCTACAGCCCGTAGCACCTCGGCCCGCCGGAGACTTGGTCAAGGTTGCCGGTGTCGCACGATCCTTTGAGCCCCTGATATACTACTCCGAGAATGCCGTTGCGCAGGTTCATGATTTACAGGCTACAAGCGTTGCTGTTTGGGATCTTGGCGAAAGTGTTCGCTCAAGCGATATGCGCGATGCAGCCAGCATTGTCTCCGACCTGGACGCTCTAAGTGAGACTATGAGAACTCTATCGGTTGAAATGACCAAATTCTTTGCTCGCGTTGATGGGGATGTGGATGGGTATGCTTTTATTTATCTCCTGATTTCCGCGCGCTAACAATCGTTTCAGTATACTCAATGTCATGGACTGGGCAAAAATGCACCTGAACCGTCTGCACAACGCACCGGCACCGTCTACCATTTCTGCAGCCTACGACAACATCCATAATCTCCTCTCGGAAGCTCACATTCTTGAAGATGATGATGGAACTCCAACCTCGCTCGGCAACATGGCCACATACATCTTTGGGCTCAGCAACCCGCAGCGTGAGCAGCGTCTCATCCAGGTCCTCTTTACCGAATTCCTCACTGTCCTCGAGGACAGTATCGCCGCCGAGCTTCAACACAGCGTTACGCTCTTTGCGCTCTTTGAAGCTGTCGATAATCATTTTCTCAACCTCGCCCGTACTGTTGTCCGCGAGTCGACAGCCCAAGAAGAGCTCCACTCGGATATGCTCGCTAGCCTCTGGGTGCGCATTCTCGGCACCCGCGCTGGAGAGCTTCGCAAGTTTGAGCAGAACCGCGAGCTGCTACGCACCGTGAGAGACAAGACAGTCCGTAACAAGCGCATCCTCGTTGATCACCACGGCAAGCTCCTCACTCTCAAAGCTTCCCTGGAGAGTCTCCGGGGCAAGCTGGTGTCACCGCTCGTGCGTGGTGCCAACGCCACCACGTTGTCGCTTGAGGATCAGATTCGGGGTATTAGTTCTGTAAGCGATTACCTGGGCGAACTGCGCAGACATCAAAAGGGCAAAGTCATGGAGAGGCTATTTGCGAGCGTACCGGGTAAGAGGATTGCCATTGATGAGGCCGCACTTTTACCGAGCTCTTGAGGGATAGCGGTGCTGGAGACGATGATGTTGTGAGAAGTCGATCTTTGCTATACACTCCTTGTATGATTTTCTCCCCTTTGTTTGAAGGTGATTTCTTGTTATTGATTACATGTACACCAAGTCGTTGGCTGGTTGGTTTGGTCTTTGGGGTTGGGGAAATCACGGCAAAACTTCATCTGCACGGCACTAAAAAAGGGTATCTTGGCTTTGTGCTTTTCTGGGAGTTTTTGAGAGGATGGTACTGTCCAGCAGGATTTTTGCTTTTGGAAAAGGCATGAATATGGGCTGGTGTTGGTTGGGCGAATGAAATGCCAGCATTCGTTTCTCTTGAAATCACTGCTCTTTAGTATTTCAGTTTTGTATTCTACGTTAGTAGTCTAGCTAATGAATTAGCACTAATGCAAACGAAGAGATTTCGATTACCATCACGAGCTGTCATCTGTTGCTTTTTTTTTTAATTTTAAAAATTTTAACATTTTTATTAAAGTCCTATCAACTAAAAGTCTCTTCCCATCCTCTCTGCTTGGTTAAAAAGGAGAAATGCTCGTGGACCACATAAAAGGGTATCTGCCCACGCACAGCAAACTTCTCTTCAAGACAATTTTCACGGCTCACCCCTCAAAGGCGGCCTTATTCTTTTCCATTTTTTTCCACCACTGTCAATATCAATCGAGGGCTTCTTTTGAGCCCTCTCCTCCTCTGCTTCTTCCTCTTCTTTCTCTCATTCGTTTTCTTCAATCCCGAAAACCCGTTTCTCGTGCAAAATCGAAACTTTTATGCTCCGTGCCCTGACAAGAAAGTAGCAAAGTCCAACTTTAACCATAAAAATGTAACCCTAGACAGTCGTCATGAGATAGCAGATATTCGTGACAGCTAATACTCATATTAACCACGTCCATGTCCTGGTCGCATTATCAAATAAAAGCAAGCCCATATGTAAACTCAAGTAGCAAACAAAGAAAAATCATAGCAAATTTGGAGGTGAGCTGCTCATGCTTAAGCCTTGCTCTCCTCCTCCTTCTGCTCCGACTCGGGACCCTGGGTCTTGACGTACTCGTCATAGACGGCGAGAGCCTCGTCGACCTTGGACTTGAGAGCAGCGTCATCCTCGATCAAGTTAATGAGTTCGGAGTTCTCCATCTCAAGGAGCATACCGGTGATCTTGCCAGCAAGCTCGCCGTTAATTGCCTGGATCTTGGGGAAGATCATCTCACCGAGCATCTGCTTCTGCTGCGCAGGGGGGGCACCGCTGATCTGAGCGTGGAGAGCAGAGCCGTTATCGGCGGGGCGGGCAGCCTGGTTGTTAGCAGCGTTGTTGCCACCACGGTTGCCACCACGGCCCATACCACCCTGGCGGTTGTTGGGAGGGAAGCCAGGAACAGCATTAGGAGGCATGCCGGCGTTACCACGGCCGCCCTGAGGACCGCCACGGCCACCGCCTAGAGCAGCCTGCTGAGCCTGCTGCATGGCAGCCATGAACTGAGGGGTGCCGGGCTGACCAAATTGGGGAGGGAACTGGCCGGGCATGTTGTACATGTTGGGGGGCATCTGCTGAGGGCCACCACGGCCGCCCTGCTGGGGGTAGCCGGGGAACTGGCCAGGGCGGCCACCGGGCATACCCATACCGGGCTGAGGGAAAGGCATGCCGCGGCCGCCCTGGGGGATGAAGTTGGGTTGCTGGCCAGCTGCATAGAAGACGGGAGGCTGCATGAACTGCTGGGGCATGCCGGCGGCGGCGGCAGCCTGCTGCATGCGCATCTGGTTGCGAGCCTGGATACTAGCCTCAAGCTGGCTCTTGCGAACATCCTTGCGCTGAGCGAGAGCGACATAGAGGGGCTTGCCGTTGATCATGCGCTGGTTCATCTCAGCGACGGCCTTGGTGGCGTCGTCAGGGTTGCTGAAGCAGACGAAACCGAAGCCCTTGCTCTTACCGAGCTTCTTGGATCCCTTCTTGTCCTTCTTTTCCTTGTCGCTTTCCTCCTCATCAGTGGACTGCTCCTTCTTCTTGTCCTCCTCATCCTTCTTGTTCTCCTTGTCCTTGTCATCAGCCTCCTTGGCCTCGGCGTCGTCCTCGTCGTCAGAGGGGCTATCTCTCATGACCTTGGCCGAGGTAATGGGACCAAACTCGGCAAACATGGTACGGAGCTTCTCATCATCAATGTCGTCATCAAGGTTCTTGATGTAGAGGTTGACGCCTTGGTACTTGCTGGCCTTTTCAATACGGGCAGCCTCGTAGGACTTGCGCAGCTCCTCCTCACGCTCGTGCTTCTTCTGGGCACGGCCAACGTAGAGGTCCTGGCCGTGGAAATCCTTGTTGTTAAGCTCGTCAACAGCGGCAGCAGCGCTCTCGTGGGTGGTGTAGTTGACAAAGCCGAAACCACGGCTCTTGCCGTCTGGGTCGCGAGCAATAGAGGAAGAGGTAACCTCACCGTGCTTCTCGAAGAGAACACGGAACTGGTCGTCGGTAACATCGGGGCTGATGTTCTTGATGTAGACATTGGTGAAGTTGGCTTTCATCTCCTCAAATTTGCTCTGGCGGTCCTTCTTGGGGATGTGGTGACCGACGTAGACCTTCTTCTCGTTCAAAAGCATGCCGTTGACATGCTTAATGGCCTGCTGAGCGGCCTCGTCAGTCTCGTAGTGAACAAATCCGTATCCCTTGGAGTTGCCGTTCTCATCCTGGGCAACCTTGCAGGAGAGAATGTTGCCAAAGGCGGCAAAGGTGTCGTGGAGAGCCTTGTTGTCAATGGCAACATCGAGGTTCTTGATGAAGACATTGCCCTGGCCAGTCTTGCGAAGGGCGGGGTCGCGCTGAGACCACATGATGCGGCAGGGACGACCCTTGATCAGAGTGTAGTTGAGCTCCTCAAGAGCCTTCTCGCCATCAGGGGTGGAGTTGTAGTTGACGTAGGCGTAGCCGAGAGAGCGGCGGGTGACGGCGTCACGACAAACTCGGATAGAGGCGACAGCGCCGATTTGTGAGAAGAGCTCGAAGAGCATAGCCTCAGTGACGGAGGGATCGAGTTCGCCAACGTAGAGGGAGGCAGAGTTCTGAGGGTGGGGAGCGGCCGAGTTGGGGGTAGGGCCAGCATCGTCACCAGCACCACTGACAGCGGTGTCGAGGGTGGGCTTGGCGTCGAGCGAGGCGTTGTTGAGATCGCTAGCTAGCTGATCAACAGCGGCGGCGTTGCTTGCGGCAGCCATTTTGTCGTCGTGAGTTAACAAGTCGACAGAACTGGGTGCAAGGTTAGCAGATGGCGCGGTGAGGGTGACGAAAGTCGGACGCGACTGACAAGTTGGTTGGGTGGTAGATGAAAAGGGAAACCGGCGACGTAGCAGGCTGGCTGTTGACGAAGCTGGTATAAGATCAAACACAAGAAACTTTGAGTAAAACGGCTCAAAGTAAAATGGTGTTTGGAGTTGAGAGTCGACCTTGCAAAGTATCGCGGGAGACGAGAGAGGTGGGACTTGGGGGGGTTTTATGGTGGTTTTCAAATTTTTTTGGAAGTTTTTCTTGATTGGATTACAAGAGGAGGGACAGAGAACTAGTGCTATGACTATTCCTCTGAACTAACTCGTCTCGAGAAGTTTGGGGGGTTTTAATGTAGGATTTAGTTGTGGTGTGGAAGAAAGGAAGAAAAAAAATGAGGATTTTGGCCAACCGATAATTTTTCCTAGGCCTTGACCGACTCTGGTGGAGTGCCCTTGCCGCTCCCACAACAAGCCATGGCTCGAAAAAAAAGGCTTTCGTTTGGTGGCTGATTTTTTTTATTTTTTTTTGCAGGCAGTGGGTTACAGCCGTGACAGTGTAAAATGCACAGTGTGTGACTAGGCACACGGGGCCCTAGGTTGTGGAGACTTGAGCCACAAGGAATGGTACTCGATCTTCAGCGAAGCTTGTGTCGCAGAGGGAGTACCTTTCTGAGAGATGAGGGTACTCCCTACTTTGGCAGCCAGCAGCAGACAGTGTATTTTTGAGTAAATGGAATCAAAGAGAAAAATATACGCGTTTTCTTTACTGAATCATTGTTCTAAATATAATGCCCTGCTTTCCGCTTCCTTTCTTCCCTTTTCATCTGCGATTTATTTTCGCTCGTCGTGGTCACGTTCACGCTGCTTGGGCTTATGTTACAAAGAATTCCAACAGAGTGAGCATCACGCTCCACAGGGGTTCTACATAGTAATTACTCTGGAGCGCTCGGAATGAGACGCTTCTGCGGTATCAATACTGATACAATACTACCTTTTAAGTTTGTAGTTGATGATGCGTAGTGGACAATGGGAGAATTTGGAACTGGACAGGATTATAGGAACATTGTGTTCGGTTTAGCGCTCTGGGCATCTGTCTCGTGCCCAGGTTGGAGCAAATAGAAACAAAGAAACAATAGGCGAGTGTGCAAGAAAGTCAAAGACGCTTTCAAGACAAAGTCACACTCAGCCAATTCCAGTTTTAGCACCTGTGTGGCTGGTGTGTCTAATCAAACTGGAAATGAGATGAACAGTCCAGCGTGGTCTTGGCTACCTTGTAACTTGGCAAATAGTAATAGTTAACAAGGTACAGTATTTGTATGTAGTTCAGATTACCTAGGTACCTAGGTAGGTAAGTACTAGAGTAACTCTAGTAGTGTTGGCCATGGAAGGCAGAAGCACTAAAAAGAAGGGCAGGCAAACAGAGTGGTGGCGTGCCGACTTGCCATAACTCGGTGTACCATAATTTGGTACGGAGTGCCTTAGTAGTTACTTCCGAGTCACAACCTCAGCATTATTAGCTAACATTTTTAGGCAGGCCGGGCCACACAATCACCAGCTCCACGACTTCCGAGTACCGACTACCGGCATTGGTGCCTCTGCAAGTACTAAACGGCGCTAAATTCCTAGTACTCTATACCTTGGCAGGCTGTTACCCGCTGCTGTGTTGACCTCATCACCGTATCCCGTTGCCCCACCACAGCTTGCCATCTCCAAGCCACTAGTTAATACTGAATTTTGAATCTCGAATCCTCTCTTTCATCTCGTCTTTGTTCTCTTTTTCTGCGTCTCTTTCAGCTCTTATTTACACTGCAAACACAGACCCGGGACTCACCCCTGGGCCCTCCTCGCCACACAGCTTTGGGGGGCACAAACACCGTGCCCTCGTCCGTCATGTTCTCCACCTTCACCGGCAACTCGAGACGTCCTCGAAATGTCAATCTCAGCGGTAGCGCAGGAAATCCGTTTGCCAATACCTCATGGACTCCTGCAGCCGTCTCCAATACCACAAAGACCGTCTCCGATGCCCAGGCTGACCGTGAAAAGCGCCAGGCTGACCGACAACGACTCAAGGCTGCTTCACACATACAACGAACATGGCGGGGTCACCAATCAAGATCACGGCTGGCTGACTGTCGCCGTGCGGCGTTCGATCAATTATACAGCTCCACGAATCTCGACAATGACATAAACCGGCCGCGTCATACATTCAACATCCTAATATCCTTTTGCAGGCCCACCAGACCCGACGATTTTGAGCGCTTACTGCAGTACGCCCAAGACGCTACCAACATCGATCTTGGTCACATCTTTCCTGACAATATTCACGCCTCTCGTATACAACGATTAACAGAGCTTCTCGTTGTTGCTTTGCACCATGGTTCAAAAACCAGGTATGCATGTCATGATACCTGATGCACCCTCGCTCTCTAACGGTGCCATAGTCCTCTCCCAGCCGGCTTACAGACTCTTCTGCATCTCGTGAATCGCATAAGTCAATCAATGCCGGAAGTATTAAACTCTTCCAAGGAACGTTATTTTTCTGCTCTGGCTCAAATATGCCAGCAAATAGGAACCGAGAAATGGCGAGAGCTCATCTCGCAGAGCCTCGCCATTACTCTTAAAACTGATACCCAAGGTATGATAGCACTGACAGGAGTCCCTTTCGCATTTGGGAGCGGCAGCTCTAATTCTTCGTCGAATCTAGCTTATGTGTCACTTGCTTCCGAATTTCTTACCAAGCCAAACATTACTTTGTTCGAGAGCAATATAGGTCACTTTGCTAAGCTCATCGACGTGGGCCAACTCTCCGATGCAGTTATACATGTATACACCTTGGCTCGTGTGATGACTGGCCCGCCAGAAGATTTGCTCTGGCTACTCGCGCATTTTGTTCATTTGACGGGGGCTCAGATGCATTCACAACCAACTGTGGCCCAGATTCGATCCATCTTCATCCAGTTGTCAGCTCTTACCTCTGAAATTAGCGCCCGCGTGGCACCTAGATCTTCAGCCAGCTTGTCGGATGAAGGAAACGGTAACGGAAATCAACCTTCCATCGACCCGTACTTGTCTCAGCATTTACTGTGGCTTATCAGCAATGAGGGCACGTCCAAAATTCTACGAGACTTCACCGCCGGCTCAGTACAGGCAGGTGACCAGGCCTTGCAGAGTACTAGCCTGTTGGCTGGTTATCTCTTGACATTGCTACAGAGCTTTCCCGACAATGCCGATGATGTCCGCATGAGGCTATATCTGGAGCAAGTAACAACTCAGCACGGCCCGACTCCAACAGTCAAATTCTTGTGGCATATGATGCAAACGACAGGCGTCTTTCAATCGCTCCGTAAAGAATCAGAGCAACCCCATGCGACTCTGAAGCGTTATCTCCAATCATCTTCCGTTCAAGCCACTGACTCTATTGAAGATCAAGAGTGGCGTATAATTCTCCTGTTCCTGGAACTCTATACATTCATTCTCCGCATTAGCGACGATGAAGACTTCTTCAGTGCGATCCATCCAGCGCTTCTGCGAGACAGCGTGCAGCCCTCGCGTATACAAGCTTGCAACTTATCTTTTGAAGATGTTAAATCACTCACTGCCTTTCTCAAAAATGTAGCTTTTACCTTGTTGTATAGGGCACGAGAACTGTCCCCAGCGCGGCAGGAATCAGACGTGGTTGTAAAGTCTCGACTAGACACTTACTTCGGGGCAGACTCGACGCAAACAAAAGAGCCAAAACACACAGCTGTCATTCAACTCAAATCTACCAAATTAGGGCTTGATAGTCTTCGCGAAATCATCTCCGGCGCAATGACGATGCTCTATGAGAGGGACTCTCGAAAATCCTTCCTTCCCAAAGGCCACTGGCTTGTCACAGACAGACTACAAGAAGATGATTTTGTGAATGCGGTTATTGCAGAAGAGGAGCGCCAACGCCAAGAAGAGGCCGCCGATAGTGACGACGAAATGAACGACGCCGTGGCCGATGCGGGCGTGTCATCTTTTGATCGGGAAATTAACTTTACCTTTGCCGGTCAACGATTGTCCAGACACGCGAGAATGGAGAGACTGCGGGCGCAGCAAATGCGGGCACAGAGGGAGCGACGACTCGCAGAAATGGGCCCAAAACTTGAAATTCTGAAGCATATGCCGTTTGCAGTGCCATTCGACACTCGAGTAATGATTTTCAGAAAATTTATCGAGCTAGACATGGCTCGAAGAGACGGTAACCCTAGAATGTTCCTTCAGAATCTTAGTTTTGCCAAGCATACTGCACAGATCCGACGAGGCCAGCTCTTTGAGGATGCATTTGAAGAGCTTTACAAAGTCGGCGACGGATTGAAAGACCCAATCCAAATTACATTTGTTGATCAATTCGGCTCGCCCGAGGCTGGAATTGACGGAGGCGGTGTCACCAAGGAATTTCTCATCAGTGTCACAACCGAGGCGTTCGGTGACCAAGACAATTCATTAAATATGTTTACCTCAAGTCCAGACGGCCTTCTGTACCCGAATCCCACGTCCATCGATGTTGTGAAAGAGACGATGAGGGAGGGCAAGCTGAGCGAATCGGCTCCAGATTGGCGCCGTATTCTGAATGACCAGCTTAAGAGATACGAGTTCCTAGGTCGGATTGTGGGGAAGTGTATGTACGAGGGCATCCTCGTTGACCTGAACTTTGCTGGTTTCTTCCTCCTCAAGTGGCCTTCGTCTGGGCCTAAGGAGGAAAACAATTACAAGGGCAGCATAAATGACTTGCGAGACATGGATGAGGAGCTGTACAAGGGCATGCTGCGTCTCAAAAACTATCCCGGCGACGTTTCAGAACTGGGTATCGACTTTACCGTGACAGATCAAGTGTCAATGCCAGGTGCTCCGATAAAGACGGTCACGAAGCTCCTGGTTGCGAACGGTGATCAGGTATATGTCACAAACGACAACAGACCACTATACATCTCTTACATGGCTCGTCATCGCTTGGTAGTGCAATCAGCCGTTCAGACAGCTGCCTTTTTGCGTGGTCTGCGAGCCATCATTAGACCCTCATGGCTATCCATGTTCAACCAATCCGAGTTGCAGCGCCTAGTCGGCGGTGACTCGTCCGAGATTGACATTGACGATCTACGAAAAAATACAGTCTACAGTGGCCTGTACGAAGTTGGTGACGATAACCAAGAGCACCCGACAATAAAGATGTTTTGGAGAGTGCTGCGCAGCTTTACGGATGCCCAGCGTCGGGACTTACTCAAATACGTCAGCTCAACCCCAAGAGCCCCTCTTCTTGGCTTCTCCCAGCTTCGGCCTCGGTTTAGTATTCGTGACGCCGGAACGGATCAAGACCGCTTGCCGAGCACAAGTACATGCGTTAATCTCCTCAAACTACCCCGATACACTAACGAGCGGACGCTGCGGGACAAGCTTCTTTATGCCATTTCGTCGGGTGCAGGCTTTGACCTGAGTTAGGCAGAATGCGTAATGTGCATTTTATAGTTTACATTTTTTTCATCAGCGGGAGTACAGGCATTATATTGTGTATTTGTTTTACTCAAAATTATTCGTTCTTCCCTGCATCCGCTCGACTTCGTTTAGTGGAGGCGTTAGATTCAAGTCGATAGATGTAATTCGTTTCACCCAGCACATTATGCGTCCCGTTTCATGTTTTATTCCTGGAAACTGCGTTGCAATACCTCTGGTTTTCTCTCGGAGAGATCGATGAGCATCTGGCCAAATAGCCCATTCGCCCAGGCAAACCTAAAAAAAAAATGTAAGAAACACTAGTCTTTTTTGGTAAGTCGTTGAGCGACTTTCCGATAATAAAGGAGGTTATGTACCATGAACGGGTCCAGTTGGTATCATCAAAACTGTTGACAGATTCGTGAATCAGCCCGAGGCCGCTGGTAGAACCCATGAGCATCTTGAGGCTGGTGACAATCTCGTTATCGTCGTCACTCGTCATGATGAGCATGATAATACCCATGGGCCACGCCATCCCGGGGCCTAGATGAGGCCCGCCCGTTGAGTTGATGACGGGGCCAGTGCTGAAATAAGGGTTGGAGCGGCCGAGGACAAAATCACGCGTGCGCATGTAGATTTCGTTGTTGGCGTCTTCATAGCCCAGGTGTGGTATACTGAGCAGTGATGGAAGGTTGGCGTCGTCCTATTCAAGAGTTGTAAGATAAGAGTCTTCTAGGAGTTTTTTTTTTTGCCCCTGAGTCTGGTGTTAAACTAAAAGAGAAGAATGTTATTCTACGTACCATGAAGTTGACCGAGCCGAAGCCATCCACCTCGTAAGCGTAAATGTCACCATATTTCGGGTGTTTAACAACAGCGTAGTCATCGATGGCTTTTCGAATGCCCGCGGCCATGCTCTCCATATCCTTGGCTAGATTGGCGTCGATCCCCTTCATTATGGCGGCGCAATTAACGAGGTTCTGCGCAAACATCATGTTGGCAGGCACAAAATACTGGTATATGGTCGAGTCGTCGGACGGGCGGAAGAAGCTGCGCACCATGCCAATCTGGTCCGCAACAGGGTTCCCCTTGCCATTGTTGGATACCACCTCCGTCGCCGTGTTCGCGTCACGGAACCATGTGTAGGGTGAGGTGTTGACGCGGCCGTCGGCAGCGTAGGTGCCGACCATGAGACCGCGCGCCGTCTCGAGAAGAACCTGGACAGTTGCCGGCCATGAGAACTTGGCAAAGAAGGCGGCGTCGCCAGTGGCAGAGTAGTAATCATGTGAGAGCTGGAGGAACGCAGCGAGAGAGTCGAGCTCGTATTTGCACTCCCAGACCTCATTGGGGTCGTAGGGCGGCTGTACCGTGTCGCGGCGGCCGTGCTGGTTGTAGTGGGCGATGCTGCTGCTGCTGCGTTTGTGATGGCCGGGCCCAATGTTGGATTCTGGTGGCGGCTGAAAGGAGTTGCAGTACGGATTCTTGCGCAAGTATCGGCCCTGGAGGTTTATGGCGCCACGAAAGAGTGATGCAACGTTTTGCGTGCCATTGCTGGCGCTCTTGTTGCTGAGGATTGGCTTGTAAGACTGGAGCTGGTTGGCGCTATCGCGAAGCCACATGGCATTGATGTCGCCAGTAATGATGAAAGCAAGCTAAGTTTAGTCATGTATCAGTAAACCAGCCGTAAACTTTCTTCAATAGGACGTGACTTATGTCTGCTTCTTTTCTTGAGTCTCTGCTTCGCTTTTGTTATACAGTACCTCTTCTAGATCATTGTCGGCAGACGTTCCGTGCCAGAGCACTGTTGTGTCTACCGTGTTGGGCCATGTGTTGACGAAGAGGCGGTACAGATCTGGGTCGTATACTTTTTGCTTCATGTCCTTGATGACGCGTTCAACTTCCGGAACAACGTACGAGTGGCATCCTTGAGACGGCCGCTGGTACGGAAACTTGTATCTGCCGCTGGAAACTGGCTCGTGTTGCTGGCGAGCATACCCTTCATAGGCTGGGCAGTCTGTCGCGGTTGTCGCGGTTGTCGCTGTCGCAAGGAGGGCAACAACAGCCAATGCGGCCAATAACAATCTGCGGTTGTACTTCATTGTCTAGACCTTTATTATGATTTATTTTCTTCTGGTTTGTCTATTGGGGTTTGTCTGCGGCGAAAGAGCAGCTTTTTATTAACACTGAATCATAATGTCTTGGCACGAGGGAGAATGGTAACATCGCTCCAGATGTGCTGCACGAGCTGCTCGTGATGTGCACGAGGACGAGAACTGGAGTATCCTGCATGGTTCTAGATGTTGTGCTATCCATCTTTGAGCCAGCCTCCTCTTAGTCACCTTCAATAATAGGGAAGCCTGTGTGATAAGCAAGATCATTACGGTAGGAGTATATGCAGAAGGGCCGATGTGATACCACCAATCTTGACAAAGATGGTGGTCTTGTTGCGGGGTTGTTGCGAGACCAGCGCCCCGGCGACATCCCAAGTTGGTCTGGTGTCATTAAAGAAGTTGTCGCCTTCATTTGCCGACAGTAGTTCTTATTATGGCCACCTCCCCCGGCTCATCCACAGCTGCCTGTTCTAAACAGCCGAAAGGCGATGCATAACAGCGGAGATGATCATTCCCGTTGTTTGAACGCCTGACGACGTTCTCGGGTGGTTGTAGCGCCACTTCCTGGCCAGCCACCAAGGGATTTTGAAGCGCACAAATGACCTTCGGTAAAGTAACATACGAGGCTCTGTCATGCAAGTAGCTGGGGATAAGCGTTTCGTGCGGGGGAAGGGGGAGCTAAAATGTCGATCGTCAATGCCTTGGGGGTGTCACGTCGCCGCCTTGATTGTGCTAATTATTCTACAAGTACAGGGCCGCAGACGATACTGGTGCAGTAAACTACACGGAAAAGAGCAGAACTTCGCAAAGCAGGGTCTTGTGTGCTGCTTTTCTGTTAATCTCGCCTGTACACCAGACTCAATTAGAGATAAAATCTGTTTGGGCTAGTGTGTGGTGGCGCTTTGGAGAATCCTTTGTTGCCGTTCTCCGGTAAGCCACCAAGCCACCACCCATGCCGCGTCGTGGGGGATGCCTGTCACGTAAAGTAAAGGGCGGGATGCTGCTCAGCACTTATATGAAGAGGTACCGTGTGTCGCTCATGCTGTCATAGTATGTTGTGACCATGAATGATGTGATGTCTTGCATAGCATAGAGAGAATCTCCAAATACCAGTTTGGTTCGACTACGCCTGAGACCGGCCAACTTGGCATGTGAGCCGGTGTAAGCCATCGGCCTGTTGGTATAGCAACTTGCAGTTTTTGGGAGCATTACGGCTAAGCTAGCAAACCAAGTTTGTTGCCAACGAGCCAGTTACCCCAACTTATCAGCTAGTTGCTAGATTTATTCTGCCCGTTCAAGGCACCAATAGCGGACAAAAGTCCCGTCATGGCTGCTATCCAGCCAGGCGATAGCCCTGTACGTACATGTGTGCGCAGCCAACCAAGCTGGGTCTCGAGCGGCATTTTTTCAAGGCAAGTACACTTAACAATCCCAGAATAACGCAGAATAGCGGGCTGAAAAAAAATAATCTGTCAGGGACATTGCTCAAACATTGTAAAACTGCCGGCGTTCGCCTCAGTACTGGTCAGTTTTCAAAACAAGAGGAGGCGGCGCCTACTAGGGGTGCTTCCTTCGGGCAAGTCTCCGCTCCAAGTTGTCGTTTGTTCATTCAACTTGTCATTCCTTTTTCTTCTAGACCTGTTTGGGTTTGGGTTATCACTAGTATGCAAAGGATCAAATGATCTTAAAAATGTCACCCCATTTGGAGTTTCGAATGCGGGGGATAGTTGGTCGGTGCAGCTGCCGAAATGGCATGGCATGGCAACAGAGAGGAGCGTGAGGGGAAGACATGCATGAGTTGAGTAGTACTCTGCAGGGGGAAACGTTCTGGTAACACATACGCTGCCGGAAGAAATAACCCTGCTGTCCGTTGTATAATTAGACAGGCGGCCATCCTTGCCCGTCAATCTACTGCCTACAACTTGGGACAGTTACAATTGAGTATGAGTAGAAAGACATACGAAGGCAGAAATATGGATGAAACCAAGGTTTCTCCAGAAAATACCGATCCCATCACCGGGTCTGGCCCGCTCTCTACTGGGCTTTCCTGCTCAGAGAATATACCAGTCGAGGAGCATATTGAGAAAATACCCAAGATCGATTCAAACTCGTCCTCGAATGAGCTGCACAAGAAGGCTGCGCTTGGCTTTCTGCAGCAGCAGCACACCATTCCGACTACTGGCAAGGCCATACCCACAGGCAAATGGGAGTATATTTTCTTTTGCATCTTTTGTTAGTACCCTTCCTCGGCATTGCTCTCCTGGAAACCCTTGACACCCGGCTAACTTCTGAATAAAATGAATAAGACTTCTCCAATAATGGCGCGCGTGAGTACATCAATCACTTCCGCCATGAATTTTTGTTTTTTTATTAAAAATAAAAAATAATAAATAATAAAAATAAAAAAAATAAAAAATAAAAAACCCCCCACCATTCTATTCCGCTAATACTTTTTTTATGTTTTAACTGTAGCCATTGGAGGCAATGGTGGTGCCTTGCGCCAGCTGCTCACCAACCAGGCATTTCCTAACGGAATTGTTAACTGGGGAGGTCAATACTTGAATTGTAAGGCACCTCAATCCCCCAACTATCCGCTTTCACTACTGAGAATCTCGTATCCTGATGCTTTACAGTAAATTCATTTCTTCTCGACATCACCGGCATTCTCTTTGCGGCACAACTGGTTACTCTGCTCACCGTCGGCCCGTACGCCGATTATGGCAACTGGCGCCCATGGATCATGATCAGTAAGTTACAGTCCGTATTTACCACATACCTCCATGGAGCAGTGACTAAGATTCTCGGATCAAATGAACAGCCGCTCAAATAATTCTATACATCTGCCAATTCTCTATGTGCGGTATTAACAAAGCCAGCCAATGGCAAGCTGCGCAGGCACTCTTTGTAGTTGGATCTCTTGGTGAGTCCCTTTGCCAGGCTACCCGGCTCGATGAGATTTAGAGGCAAATGGCTGATTAACATAGCCACCAATATTGCCACGGCCTTTTACACGGCAACCTTCCCCAGCTTGGTGCATAACCTACCCAAGATCCTCAAGTCCGAACAGGACGTGAGAGATGGGCTGAAGACGTACGCGCTATCTTGTATGAAATTTGCGCGTGTCCATCACTTTTCTAACTCTTGAACAATAAAGCGCCGAAGAACACGCTGAGCTTGACTCTTATGAGCGTTCAAAGGTATGAAGTTGCTTCAACGTGCAAAACCCTCTGTTGCTCTGGCAATGTGTTCTGACATGACGGTCTAAGCTGTACAACCTGGCCAATATTGCCGGATCGGCTCTTGTCGTCGTGAGCTACTCTATTGCGGTTGGGATCTCTGCTGGTATTGGATTCAATACGAATAAGGAGCTGATTTATTCCTACAATGTGCTGATGGGCTACTTTGGTGCCATCACTGTCATTTGTACTGTCCCTTTCTTCCTGGTGCAGAAGCACCGACCAGGGCAGCAGCTGCCGGAAGGCACCAGCTGGTGGACGGTTGGATTCAAGTATGTGTATCAGGGCTAATAGTAAGTGGTAGTTTTGCGGTTGCTAACGCCTTTGCAGACAAATTTGGAGTGCGGCCAAATCGGCAAAGGAGCTTCAACAGTGTTTGCTCTACCTTTTGGCTTTCTTTATGCTGCAAGAGAGTGAGTTGAATGAAGATCCCGTACTCCTCTGAAGTCCTTTTGCTCATTATTTTATTCTTAGCATTTGGCACTTACTTTAATATCACCGGCATATTGCAGAATGAGTACGTTCCCATTCCCAGCCGGATCTAGTGTCTGAATATCCGCTGATACGTATTATTTCATAGAGTCATCAACTACTCGCCCCTGAAACTAAATGCCATGAGTTTGGTTGCAGATCTTTCAGGAGGTTCTGGTACGGTTTTTGTTCTCGTTCTCCAAAAGAAGTTCCGCTTCTCTGTCAAGGCAGGTGTCTTTTACGGCGCGTGCATGACTCTTGTTCCCAGTCTCTGGGGTGGCATCGGTTACTTCACAAAAGCGATTGGCTTTCATCATGTTTGGGAATTTTGGTTAGCACAGGTACGTGCAGAGTTTTATTTGCCCAGTTTGGAGTTTTTTTCTCATTCAGGCTGACTGGTGATTTGAAATTGGATTCCAGGCATGGAACTTCCAGACAGCGGCCTGGGGTAGTTATCAAATCACAATGATATCCGAGGTCGTTCCTGCACCCAAAGCCTTTCTCTTCTTTTCTCTCTTCAACTGCGTCGGTAAGACCTCCGGTTTCATCGGCCCTTTCATCTCCTCGGCCATCATCGAGCGTGCCAATGGCGATACAAACGCCGCTTACTGGTTCCTCTTCGCCATGGGCTCCGTCGGCTGCATTGCGCTGTGGTTCGTTGACACGGACGCTGCCAAGCGGGATAATGCCCGCTATCTGGAGCGTGAGGCAGCTGAATATTACAGCGTGGATCAGTTGAAGCAGGCTCATGAGACTGAGTTAGAGGATATTGCCACCAAGCCATGATCGTTTTGAAGAAATCAAACTTAGGTACGCCGGAGTAGGGCTAAAGTCGTGCTCATCATTCAACATGTGAGCGAATCGCGGCGTAACGTTTACAGCTCGCTGTATCAATCCACCACGGCCTGCTACAGTTATAGTTGTTGTGAATAGATAGATAAGGTTCCATTTTATTGATAATCAATCTACGTGTCAAGCTGAATCCGGCTTGACATGTCTGTGACATAACTGTGTCACATTACAAGAACATGTCTAACTTAGAAGCTGTATGCATAGAGCAACTATATTACTGTATCACACGACTTCATAAGAGTTTGAATAAGTGCCACCGGCCGTAAACTCGTTCTCATCTCTCCAAGCGTCGTCCTCAAGAACTGAAATATGGGGTATTACAGAAGAAATGACTGAAAATAAATGTTATGAATGTGAGAGTTAACAGATCGCCAGACTCGCCAGCAATGGCTTTACGAGAACACCGACAAAAGCCCCCTCACTTTGCAGAGAAACTTGTAACCATGTCCGTTCCCCGGGCTATGAGTGCAATGTACCATCGTGGGAACTCGTAGTGTTGACATTTAGAGTTGATCCTTGCATGCTGCCGTCCTCTAGTCGCTCAAACGAGCCTTCGAGATCTGTTTCCGGTCTTTTCTTCGCGCCGTTGCGGTTACGGTTGGAAATCTTGCCAATGGTGATTAGGGATATTGGTTTATGCGGATCGCTCATTTTCGCCTTATGACTCCGGCTACTGAAAATGTGTGGGATTTTCCATCGTTCCGCTAGCATGTTGAAAATGGGCAAGCAGGAGCAGACAAGGCCGATGGAGAGCTCGAGCAGACTAAAGACCACCGGGGGTTAGAGCTGTTGTTTCGAGGCTTGTGCCAGAATCTTTTTCTCAAGACTTACACTGTGACTATAATGACAGCGAAATCTGCTGTTACGTCGTGTGAGTGCATGTAATGCACAGCCAGAACCTGTCGATAGGTTGTGACTGCGGTGGCAACGCCTCCCGCTCCTAGCAGCAACACGACCTTGATCTTCATTGACCGGGGCGCCTCGAGCGTCCAGGTCAAGGGTATCGGAAGAATCAAAATGAATAGATCGGTAATCATGGCGAGGGAAATATCGGCGTAGAACAGCTGCGTCTGATTTCGGCATGTACCATGCACGCTCGTGTCCCAGTAGGCGTGTATGGGATCGCAGACAAGAATCTTGAGCATCTGGATGGGGAGATATGCCACAAAGAGAAGCACCATGAATACATAGATACCGTTAGAGACCCATTGGCGAACGGCAAAAATGCGCGCTATGATGAGGAGGAGGGTGACTTTGGTAAAGTAGGACGCGGGACAATAGATGATTGTACCAGCGTATAACCACTATGGGGTTGGTCAGTGCATCTCTTCTTCAAGTTGCTTTGTGGCTCGAGATGCGTTTCTGGGAAATGGATTTACCTTTCGCATATTTTCGTTGTCTTCTGGTGATACTTCCCAGGCGTGACGGCCTTGTCCATATCTTACACCTGTCGCAGACAGTCAGCAAATGCTCTCCAGAGACGAGGCAGACAAGACATACTAACGGCACTGAATGCAGAGTAAATCATGAAAAGAGCCTATCAGGGAATGTTAGAATCGTTTTTTTTTTAGTCCAGAAAAAGAACTGTCAGTATCCTACCCAAGCCAAGGCGCATGTTACTATAGTTTGACACTGTCAGCACATTAAGACCGTCAAGAAGAGCGCACCACTTGAAAGAATAGCATACCATCTTCGCGCACAATGTTCCTCATCACAAAGATTTTTCCGTATGCTCGCATAAAGAAGAAGAATGACGACACAGCTATGCTGGTAATGAGCCAGCCCACCAAAAGCGGTTGGCGAGCACTCTGGGGATGTTGCAGGTCCGGAATCACACCCGGCGGTGGCGGCGCAACGCCCGGGTACGGCGAAGCCATCTTCTAATAAAGAGCGTGTTAAGACGAAGATATTGATATGCTATCTTCGAAACATCCTTCTGGTCTGTAAGGATTATTTGTTGGCAAGGAGGGTTAAGTAGCGATAACTAGATCGGATCCAGAAAGATCAGGAACGAACGGTCGGGTTGGGGGCCACAAGGATTGAAATGGGCCATGAAAAGGGAGGAGCTATGGGTTTTTCAAGGATCCAACATGGAGAATTAGTTCATCGACATCATTTGATTTGAGAGTAGCAATAGGGGGCAAGCTCCAGCCGGCCTATTGTAATGGCCTGCCAAGTGCTGTAACGTCGACTTTAGTGTGATGTGCCGCGTCTGGGTGTATTTTAAAAGGTCGGCTTTCAGAGGCCAAGGAGGGGCGGGTAAGGTTGTTTTGAGGGAATCATTGTTCTTTCTGGCCCGAGGTTCAAGACACGCTCCTCTGATCTCCCGCAAATTCAGCCCTTTTCTGGCCTCTTTTTTTCCTTTTTTTCCCAAACTATGTGCAGGCCGGGCGTCGATCTTCCAACCATAACTATACTGGTGGAGCCACGAAGTTAATAAACGACGGCGCCTCCCGGCTGGTCGGGTCTCGGCCTAGGATTATTTGGCAGTCGCTGTCACCGCAACGCGGTGATCCTGCGGTGTCGTTCAGCCTCTCAACGCTAGACTTGCTCGATACCAAATGTGAGTATTTGTTGATAAGTATGCTACGCACTTGTGCTCCGTCTAAGACATGTGTGGACTGCGACGACGCATCAGACAAGGGTTTATTTACAAGTTATGGTCCCATTCGGCGGCAGAGTCAGTCCGACTACAGTGGGCCAAAAGTAATT
>FWCC01000692.1:0-16583 GCA_900169235.1 Zarea fungicola | reverse complement strand
TGTAGTAAGTTTTCTGAGAGGCGTGGTCGCGTCGCGAGTGTCCATAGACTTTTTGTGGGTAACTGTACATACAAAGCGAAGCTCCCTTGCAACCTGTCGTTATTGGACGGATCAAGTTCCGCCAACGTCACCAATACTATCGTTGTATTGAAATCTTGTCGGCGGGTAACAAACGTGGACGATGTGATGGCTCACGTGCGACCGGCGGTTACATTCCGCCAACTCTGTTTCTTTTTTTTATTCAAATATATAAAGAAGTAAATGATGTTAATGACATGACAAGGAACATGGGCACAGCCAGATGGGATCCCGACAGTATGCGACGGGACTGTGGTTTGATAAAACGGTTTACGGTGTGTTTTTGGGTACCTAGTCAACGGCGATGCGAGCAGGGCACATCTATCAGCTCCTCTGCAAAGCGCCGCCAACTGCCCATATTTACCCTTGCAAGTTTGCCCTTCTATGTAAGCACCAGCTGTTGCAGCTTGCAATGTGCCCAAGCCTCATTTCTTGCCTTTGCGACCGGATAGTGCACTGATCAATAACGATGCCGGCCCTAACAACTTACACAGACAGGACGGGCTTTTCTGTTCTTAGGACAAAGCCATTATCCATACGCTATCTCCATGGCTTGCACCGGATGGTAGAAGTTCCGAGTCTAACAAACTAATAACCCCATAGTCTTGCTATGAACGCCATTCTGTTGCATGTTTGGTGCTTTTGCCATAACCATTGATAAACCACAACACATTCATCAGAAGGGCTGCTCTATCAAACGAGTAATTTACACTTCATGAAGTTGATCCATTCACATGCAACCTATCACACACAGAGTCAAGCAAACGACAAGGCTGTGGCTACCTCAGGAAAACAAGCCCTTTAGCCGAAAAGACACCTAGCCTGGTACCTCCAGAGCCGATCACTGACAGTGCCACAGCATAAAAGCCCCGCTCCGGAATCAATACTTGATTATCATATTAATAACCCTTGCAGGGGTGGGTTTTTGTCCTCGTAGGACGGCAAGCTCTGGTACTAGTAGTTCCCGCAACAGTAGCACATACAAGGTCACATCTTACCTCAAAGCGGCTCTATATGGAATCTACGTCTCCTCTTTCAGTAAAACGGCAGTGCAAAAGCGCACAGAACCACAAGAACAGCAGCTTGTTTTCAGAGTTCCTTTGTCTCGCCCCTGGCAACCCGTTCCTTCTTCAGGTCAGCTGCGCCGCCGAATTGCATCGGAGCGGGCGCAATGTCTAGCGCGCCCAGGGGCGGTCTTGCGCGTTGTACATATGTACATACATCCCAGGGTACTGGCTATTTATGGGCCATTCCTGGGGTATACGAGCGCTAGTAGGTAGTCAGTATGATGTACTGGACGAAGTACGAAGTACATACAGTAAGTTTGTGAATAGATATTAGATGCACTAGTTACCGCAACTTGGCCACTTTTCCAAAATTTGGGACAACGAGTTTAGGCGTAGAGCAAACAAGAGAGAATATCCTAACTGTAGCTGCCAGCATTGGTGCGCAAGTCAAATAGTACTCCGTGGCCCATGACAGAAAAAACGCACCTTGGCCCCAGGTGATTCAACTTTCAACCTTGTGTCCTAGCGAGGATTCGTAGTCGCGGAATGACTTCCGTCACAACGATAAGGGCATGCCGCATTCCAGTACAACGTTCTCGCCCTTGTTTCTGGCACACTGTCACTGTTCTTAGTCTCGCGGGGGTGTTGTACTTCGAACTGAAAATCCGTAACATCATACAAGGCTACTACTAAAGGAGCTGGTAAGAGGCCGGTACGTTGATATGACAGTGATCTAATACTCAAGCCTACGCCATCAATAGCAGCAGCGTCTGTTTACAGACGCGATGGACCTATTTCCTATGATCACAGCATCTGTAGAAAAGAAATACCAAAAAGCAGTTGGTTTGTTTCAAATTATCTCTCTCTTTTGCCTTCCCGTCACTACCGCACGGCCTGTTCTACCAGAGTGTCGGGAACCCGTGTCTCATTTCGCACTGGCCACGATCGTATGTTGTTGAGTCAAAACCCCATGTAACAGAAGTTTTCACACCACACACCCAATCAATGGTCGAATCCAAGAAAATTCAAGACACTTGCTCTCCCGTGCACGCACTTACCCTAGGGTATTTGTCACGGGGACGGAACAAATGCGCGACAGAACTAGTTAGTTGTCCCTTGTCGCAATTGCCATGTCGCAAATTTCAGACGCAGTGTGGTTTGCCAGTAGCGCAATACATACGCTATACGATCTGTGGCTCAACTTTTATCCTGAACTTCTGTCTCTCAGGGAGAAACTAAGTATCTTTTGATCCTGTAGGTTTGGCACAGTACTCTATTTCTGAAACTGTGGCGCTGAATCAAACGGCCGTCCATTCAATAGGATAAATATTCCGCAAGAAGCCGAGACCTTTATCAACGCACATTACCTGTTACCTGTCATATGTTGTAACAACTCATATAATTGACAAGAAACTACATATTATAGGATTAAAAAGCTTATATCAACACCCTAGATCCATTCGGGGTTTAGATACACTGAAAGCCAGTGAGTGTTGAGGCCTGCAGCCCTCCCGTTCCCGCCGTTTGTACATCTTGCTATCTTAGATTGAGATCTCTTTCACCCACCAAAGTCTCCGCATCGTTTGATCTAGAATGAGAGACTTCATCATGTCCCCAATTGGAATTTGTAGTCTCATTCAAGTGAATCAAATAAGACAGCTATTTTAAGTCGCTTCCATGGACAATTCCACGCCAAGACCAGTTATTCGTAGCATTGTAGCGCCTGAGACCCCTTGTCCAGGCATTGGAGGAATTTGGACTGTGTGAAGCGAGTACCAAAATGAGACTCGGAGATGAGAAGCGCGAGCGATCAATGTGAGCAAAGTTCGGACGAAAGCTATTATTAGCTGACGCCGGAGGTCATCTGATATGCTACCTCCCGCCTTGAATAAGTTTGCAATGCTCAGACTCGTGATGAGTATCCAATCTAGGGCCAGCAAATCTGCGACGTGTAACGTAGTATACTCGTGTTTTGATTTAGCAAAACTGCCAAAGCGACAGCAGCTGAACAGCCAAGCCGGACTATGTGTGCATATCACTGTTGGAATCGCAGATTAACTGATACGATAAGTGACTGAGTGGCGAGTATACTCAATTGCCTTTGGTCAAATTCAAAGCTGTATATACCCGGTGGGCAATCCGTCGCCAGTCTTTGCGGGACCAAGCGTTGACAATAAAAGACAACGGCTACCGCGAGGACGACGCTAGACACGGCGAGGACGAAGCGGTCATTGCATTTATTACGCATCCACTTGGGTAGAGAACGGCCACGCAGAACACTGGCGCCAGACAACTATCTACACGACGTTCATTAGTAGTGCCGTAAAGTTCTCGACAGCCTTGCGTCTCGACGTCACTCGACATGGCATGGACATGCCGCAGAGATGAAATTTGGTTTATAGCAGAAATAGCTGAGTAGTAATTATTCTTCATTAGTTTGTAACCCAGCGAGGCACAAATATCCATAGAAAAGAAAGTGAACGCAGCAGTGAAAGCTGATATCATGCCGAATCACGGTGGCTACCTCAGTTTAAGTCATATCATAATGTTCGCTTAATTAGAATTACTCGTCTGTTTTGGAAAACCTTCGGCGTCCGCCTCAAGTCGACCGTCATATCCCTCAAAGTACTCCTGCTTATGCAGCAAACATGGCAAATTTGACCGCCAAGTCAGTTGGAGTGTCCGACAAACGACACTTTACTGTAAGTACTTCTGAGTATGATTGTATGTCTTCATCTCTTCTTCATTTCCGTTTACACTCCTTTCGTTTAATATGGAGAGAATATGAGTATCAACATAAACACACAAACCTGGAATATCAATACTGGGTTGAAGATGAGATTTAACTCCATTAAACCTCTGTTTATATACTATCCAATTTACCTCCCCGGAGGAGTTATTCATACGCGGAGCTTTTACTCTCTTGGTCGCTTGAAGGCCAGTTGGGCAGCACACAGGCCTGCCAGCCGGCTGGAACATGAGAAATCCGATCACTACGCAAGTGAATTTAATCCAAACAGATTTCATAGTTTTTATCCATATTTTCTGCCAAGCCATCGTTGGGAGTATTGCCTTCGTCGTTGCAAATTCTGTGTACTGGCGTATTCTATATACTTAAAAATACAACGAGTTAAGCTGAGGATATCGTTTAGGCCACGAAACAGTAATTGAGAATAATCCCATGCTGTTTTTTTTTTCAGGGACGGGCTTGACTGCAAACGATGGCCTCTATATTCTGCAGTTTACATTAAATGAACGCGATGTTTGGGGTCAGCCTCAGTCTGGCTTTGCCACATAACGCCACTGTGCTTCAGCCTACACACCGAGGCTACTTTCTTCGTAATGACTAACCTAGTTAGTTATTACTATTTGCCATGGCGCAACCTGTATAAATTTCTTCGCCTCCTCCTACGCCACGTTTTAACAGAGCAGAGTGCGTGTGCGTTTCTAGAAGCGCTAATAAGCCATTATATCTCGTCACCGTCCGTCATGTTGCCTGCGCGCAGTCCCCTCAACCGTTTCAGCTCCCCTCCAGCAACCCAGACAATCAAAATTCCCTCACCACCTTCTTGTAATACAATAGCAGCTTCCATCCCTTTGTCGCCATATCCAAGGATCAAACTCAATCATCAACTGCTTTTTTCGACTCATTTGAATTTATAGCCACCAACGTTCTACGCGAGACAATTGCCACCCAACATGCGCCGTGAATCTACCAGCTCCGACGCCGCCTCCACTGTCTCCTTCGCCACCACTTGCTCCATCAGCAAGCAAGACGTCGTCGCGATTGTCGAGGACGCCTCTCCTAACACTGCCAAGAGCAAGCGCCGCAGCTTGCGCCAAAAGGCTCGCCGCGTGCTGTCGGACATGGGGGCACCCCCGACCGCCCGCCAGGACGCCAAGGATGGCAAACGCACCCTCAACTTTGCCGAGCCAGGCGGTCTCATCGGTGACGCTTTGATGCGACCGGGCAGGATCTGAGAGTCTACTTCGATACAATAAGAACAAGTGGCTTTGAAACTCGAGAGTGCGGATGTATGTCTCACACAAATAACATTATACGCTGAGTAGGGTAGCGATCGCTCTCGCTTTGAAAAAAGAAGAAGCCAAAAGGTGGTACTGAACAAGACAATTGAGCCTTACCTTATGAAATTTAAAGAGAAAATTTGATTTCTGTTTGGCGTTGTGGAGCTGGATACATAGCGATTTGATCTTTGGAATGGAACGGCATGTGTAGGAATAGCAGATGAGTCGAATGGGCTCATTTATTTGCCTGTTTTTCTGCGGCTACATTGAGAGGCGTCCAACTTGACCAAATGTAGAGGAATGGTATTGCCATGAACTTATTGAGTTGGATCGTGACCCTTAGTTCTGTTTTGTTTACTCCTGTAGCTCTCTCTACGTATGTGTACGAAATGGAAGCCTCAACGCGCCTGTTGCCTTCGTCTCTCTCACTATTTAACGGCTACATACGGCCATTCGACAGCATCCTCCTTGCCTCACCGAGGCCCGCATTTCCTGGTCCAGTTGCGAGCGTCTTTAGAAGAATATCAACGAGCCCAAGCGAGTGGCAATAGTCTCCGATGGACTGCTTCCGGAGAACGCTTGGCACAGCCAAAGCCACGAGGCGGATCTGCCTGCTGGTTTTGCCCTTGCATAACGTTACTGTTGTCTTTCCTCCAAACGCGCTTAAGTATAGCGACCGGTCTTGTGGGATTCGGAAAAGGCCAGTTGGTCGCTGTTGAGGCCAGCATTTGGCCTGGCGGCTCCTACTCCCCTCTGCGATCCTAGCATCTGGTGCAGAGTGACCCAATCTTATACTAGCAAGTATGGCCATAATATCATAGCTATATTGCATTGAAACCTGCACTGTTTCTGATAAAATTCCTGTGACTTGGTGCGGAACGTTTTGAATAAGCGTTGCACACTTGTACATTGGATCAGGATCTCAGTTCGACCGACAGATAAAAAGCTAGAATGAGCGTCTAGGCGGAGAGAAAAGATACGCGATAATGACACTACCATGAGCAGTATGCGATACTATCTAATTATAACTGGGTAAATGGCGACAGGTGCGTGCTTACCGCAGGTATTGCTATTGCTATGGCACCTCGTGCCATGCACAGTACCGGTACGTAACGACTCACGCAGTGTACCGGGCAAGTCGTGACTCGTCCCTTTCTTTATGACATTAGAGTATATATTGTACTCTCTTTGGGAACCGAGCTGGCACTGGAGGCCAGATCACCTTTGCTAATACATTTAAGGCTTGATGCGTCGCGAGCGCTCTGCGTATACCTAGTTATCTGAGGTGTGCTATAGGCTTGACTCTCCTGGATTGACAGGATAACAATGAGATAGACGATGCAAACCCTGGAGACTGACATGTATATAATGGACAGTAAACACGCGAGCATTGCACGACTTGCTGGTAACATTGTAGGGCTCTTCATCATTGTAATTACAGGGTAGGTGAAATGGTATTCTTTTAAGCAATTGAAAAGAATAGTGCAACTCATAACCCTTTTCAGCTTTATTTGCGCACTGGAAACCGCTCTTCTCAGCACTGCCTCTTCTTATCATCTACTCTTATTTAGTCAGACACTGCTTGCCATTTCAGAGCATCCCATCAAGTTCATGGACTAATCACCCAAGGCTTGAACACTGCAGTCGCCGGGGGAATAGATACAATTAGAGTGTTCGGCTGAGCAGAAGTTTAGCGTGAGCGGATGATCAAATTGATAGAACAAATGCCAAGCTAGGCCTACGCCCCATCCTCGGGCAGCAAGGGCCTGCGTTCTGTCCGGGTTCCTTGGGCGTGTTCTTTGCCACTATCGTGGCATGTGATGCTCGTTTACTGAGGTAAAGAGCTGCCAGGACTTGCCTTATTTTTATAATGGCGCTCCAGATCAAGGCAGTCCTCATTGGCGTAACCGTTAGTCAAGTCTTTACAACATGCTCTCACGCACGATTGGGCGAGACGTCAGCCTCACCACACACAGACGGAAGATTTAGATGGAGTTGAGCCGCCGGCATCCTGGCCAGAGAAAGGTGAACACGATCGCGGCATTGGGATTCATAACCTGGTGGTACGCTATGGTGCATCGTCGTTACCGCCGGTCGTGCCCGGGATCAGCTTTGTAGTCAAATCGTGGCAGCTCATCTACTTGGCACGCGCGTTACTCCTCGACAGGACGTATTCTGTTCTGATCTTGGGCGAGGCGACAATTGCAGTGGACAGCATGTCGAGCGCGGCCATCCAGCGCATTATCCGGGAAGAGTTTTGCGATGTGACAATTCTAATCGGTGGCGCATTAGCTTCTGACGATTGCGGATTTTGATGCCATCTTCGTAAGGAATAATGACCAGACCCACCAGGGGAGGTGGTAAAGAAACGCAGCCTGTCCTGGACGAAGGTGCGACAAAGTGCTGAAGTCAAGCGGGCTTGATTGGCAATCAAGCAAGAATGAGCTTAATCGTTCTTTTTATAGGCTTTGGCAATGATTGCAAAGCTATCTATGGTACTTGTGAGAAATACTTTTTTTCTGGTATTGATAATTTTAATAAGGCTGTTATTTTGGAGTAGTGGCGCTCTGCACTAGCTAGGTGTAATTAGCTTGTTCCACCCCCGCAAAAGTCATCTGCAATTCCGATAACAAAACATCCGACTCCATAGATGAGAATTAAGCCTCTTAACAAGGCCAGGCATGGGCCGACACCCTGGTTCAAATGGTGAGCGTCATGATTATTTTTTATATCTGGTTCGACATTACACACGCAAAATTGAGCAATACATAAAAGCAAGAAGAAAAATACGCCGCGGAAACTCCCTTCCCATGCTTTTTCAAATCAACCATAGGGCACATAAAAAAAGATCTGCGCGTTTCACCCACCAAATCCCCAAAAGCCCAGAGTAACATAACAGGAAGACAGAGAAAAAAAAAAAGGGGGGGGGTANNGGGGGGGGGGGGGGGGGAGTGGCGGAAATAGATAATACAGGTGGAATGAGCAAAGATCCCAAAAGAATTTGCTACACCGAAAACTTAGCGTCCTGCAGGTGCTGCGCCCTGTACCTGCTCGGCCGAAAAGTGCTCCGAAATCTCAATCTTGCCCTTGCCCAGCCCTTGGATCTTACTCATGAGCTCGCCCTTGTTGTCTAGCTCAACAATACTGTCTGCGCCACCAATGCTAACCTTGTTGACCATGATGTTTGGTACAGTGCGCCGACCTGTGAGGCCCTCGAGAACGTCTTGGATCTGCGATCCTAGCTCATGTTCGTCAAGTTCGACGATGTAGGGCTTGGGTGTGATAACGTATTTTTCGAGGAGGATGCCCTTGGCACGCTTCGAGTGTGGGCAATACGACTTGGAAAAGATGATGACTAGAAGTAAGTGTGGAGTTAGCATGCGTTGCTTAGAAAAGTAAGACCAGAAAACTTGAACCACAGGATTTCAGGAGGAAGGTGCCTTACCAGGTGCCTTTTTCAAGATATCGAAGAGAGCTACCTCTGCAGGGCTCTCTGGCACTCGTGCCTTTTCTTTGCCCTTTTCTGCTGCTGCACCATTCGCGGCCTTCTTATCCTCTGCCTTTTTCACGCCATCGCCATCAGGCTTCCTGTTGCCCTCGGCCGAGTTGCCCACCCCTACGAGTTTGCTCGGCGTGTCCGGCTTGGGCCCGGCCTTTTCGTTAGCGTTATCCTTGGCCTCTTGCGCCAGTTTGCTCAGGCGGTCCTGCAGCTCCTTTCTCGCCTTTTTGTCGTCGTCGTCAATGTCGCCGTCGCCGTCCGTATCCGCAGGTATGTGGCCTGCTTTCTTGCCCGTCTCGGCGTTGATGATGGTTTGGCCGGGGCCATTTCCATTGCCGCGCATTGCGTCCATGGTTTTGTGGTAGAAATCGGCAGACGTCCCGCTGTTGCTGCGTCCGAGGCCCGTCCCGTAGAAAAAGACAAAGAAGATCGTGACAACGGCGGCGAGCGCCAGTAGACGTATACGTCGTGCTGAAGGCATTGTGATGAGATATTATGGTATTTGAACTGCTTCGAATTTTGTGTCTTGGATGCACGCGATCAAGGTGGCGAGCTCTTTCTGTCCACCCCTGGTCAGCTTCGCTGCTTTTTTTTTTTTTTTTTAGCTCGGCTGGGTCGGGCTTTGATAGATCGGCAAATTTTATCAAGAGTTCGTCCAATGTGCAACCTTTCGAGACACGTTTATCAAATACAATGGACAGATATTCGATTTCCGATTGTCAATATCGAGTTATCAACAGGGCGGAGATGCAGAGAGATGCAGCAGATGCGCAAAAGGAGGCGAAGGAGCCCCCGGCCTGAAAGTGTGGGTCACTACCAAGTATCAGGTGTGGCAGCGCGCGCAAAGGTAGAATTAGCTAGCCACCTGTTTAGCCTCAGTTAACCTTCAACCTAAACAGGTGCAACGTGAAGTACTACCAGAGTATGAAATGAGTTACAGAATTATTTTATGATGGTACATATACGGGAGCCCTTTGTTATGCGCATCTATGACGTTTGGAATTAGTTCCTTTGCCGACTCCATTTTTGCGGCATACCGCTGATCATAAGACCAGCTTAATCTTGAGAAATATCCAATCACTTGCAATTTAGGAGAGTAAAAGATAAAAGGTGTCTATATACAATCAATTGATGAAAAATGTAGATGCTATTATCATAACCATGCGCGCTAGACAAAAGAGACTTCCCCTTCTATAAGTATGGGAGCGGAAAAAAATGAACAGGACAGAAATGATAGAGAAAAGCGGGATACGCAGATCGTGACGTGGACGGGTCAATACAAAATTCAACACTCTCTACTTCATGAGGTAGGTGAAGAGAGCATCCTTGTACGCGCCGACGACGGTCCAGACGCCGTACGCGGACGCTCCCTTGATTGCACCGGCGGCGGCGGCTGCGCCGATGGCAATGATGCCCATTCGAAGGCCAAGGGAGATCAGGACGGCCTGGGCCATGCCGTTGCGGAACTCGAAGATGTTGTTGCGATCATTGACGTGAGGGAAGGGCTCATTGGGGACGGGCACGTCGAGGAACTTGCAGAGGGGCTCCCAGCCCTGCTCAAGACGGAAGTCCAGCAGGTTCTCCTCTGGAACGGTCGCCCTCATCTTGGCGTAATGCTCGGCGTGCAGTGCGCGAAGCTTCTTCTTGGCGCCAGCGCCGGTGCGGGCGCCCATCCAACCAGTATACACATCGCTGATACCAATCACGAAGCCCATGCCAACCCAGGTGGCGAGCTGGAAGCAGAGCAGATCCCAGAAGCCGTACAGCCACGAGTCGGTGAAGACGGCATAGCTTTGCACCCACTTGTCATAGGGCCGCTCAACCAGGATAACTTTGCATTCGGGATAGTGCGTGTAGATTTCTTTGCCAAAGTAGGCGGCGACATCGGTGACGGCGCGGTACGGGCCGATGAGGCTATCCCAGTCTCCGCGAGAGAACGGCAGGAGGGGGTCGTACTTGGAGAGGTAAAAGGCGCGGAAGAATCGATTCTCGCGGAGGTAAGGGAAATGGCACCAGGCGGCGCGGCCCCAGGCGTAGAGCTGTGGCCAGTCCTCGAGCTGCATGACGTGGTGGACGGGCGTGATGCCGAGGATCTCAAGGGCCTTGGAGAGGGAGGCCGTGCCGCTACGTGGGAGGCCCGCGCAGAGAATGCCGTGACCGCTGGCGAAGTTCTTGGGCAGGCCTGGACGGGCGACGGCAGAGGACTTTTCCATTATTAAGAAGAGCTTGTAGAGATGATAAGGAGGGGATGTATGAGTTTGGCGACTTTTGAAGGGGCAGATGAGATGCAGATCAACTTCGTTCCTGCTGAAATGTATAAGTGGCCGAACCCGTCGGTTATCTAGTATAGCTGTGTAAAAGAACAAGAATAAAACCAATTGGATGTGTTATGAATCCACAGAAAAGAGTTTAGAGAGCAGGGCGGCAATTTGGATTTATAACCTCGCTCTCAAGTCCCCTCTCTTTCGGAAAAGCTCACCTGTTGATCTACTCTGCTCCCACTCGCGCAGGAGTTCACTCCCCCCAAAAGGCCACATAGTTACCGATTCGGGCATGTACATAGTCTCACATACACGATGCTTACCAGTATTATTCTTGCAGTTCTTTTTTGACACTAGCAATTCAAAGGAGCTTCTATGCAGGGGCCCTTCTCCACAGGGCGCCCATGGCAGCCATAGGATGGATACATCCCTGCAATTTGTTCATGGTCTGAAGAGTCTACTCTTGTCACAGAAACTTGTGCCCCGATGGCCCTGGCTTTCGGTCACGGTGAGAGCTGGAAGGCGGAACGGAATGGACTCAGCAACCATATCCACTGTACCGTCAGCAAAAGTTGAACTCGAGTAAGAGTAGTGAGAATGGTGAGAGACGCGAGAGCAAGTACTTTCGAGCGGCGACCCGATGGCAAACAGGATCCAGTCATTTCTCAGTCGCCCTGGCTTGGGCGCCGCAGTGCTATCCCGGCCGTCAAAGACAACTAGCTGGTAATAGACAGTGGTGTGTCGGCGCTATGATCTCACACCCTACCAGCCTGTCACATTAAACATCATCTGCGGTTGGGTCTTGTTATGGAGTGTGGTACGGAGTGGAACACCGGCTGTATTTTCGTGCGGGTAATTATACCTTCCAAGGAAATCTCATAGGCCTCCATTCCGGTTATCGGGTTGTCGGGCGGCCTTGGCAGTTAAGAAATTGGCCACCTAAAGGCGGCTGCCACTTGGAAAATGTTTGATGTAGAAAGGCCGCCTGTTATCTTGCGGAATCTTGGATTACAGTGGGGGAAGAGAAGCAGCCACAAATTAGAGCCACATCGTATCTAACTGTTGGCATTGGGGCATGGCTTGACATTGTGGCTGGCATCGGTACTTCCCTGATTGGATGTCAATTTAAGAGCTCTGGAGTAAAGCAAAGAAGCGCGTGACCGCGAATCGCATTCTCACCACAGACGACAAAACAGATTCAAGAAAGACAGCACAGACAAAAATGCAAATGAAGAGGAAAAAAGGCATTTGGTAAGCTCTACTACGGCATAAAGAGTGAAGATCAGCGTAATGAGCCTCACCTACCCACCCTGCCCTTTAAGCTTAGTGAGTGTGCTTGATTTTATTTTCGCCGAGATGAAGCATGGAATGTACATAATATGGTGCTGGGTTGGACTCAACAAAAAAACATCTCCTTTTTCTGTGACGTCCTGCACGTCACTTTCACTCCTTTGATGGTGTGTTAAATTAATAAACAGGCTGTCACAGATGTGGCTATATTATGGGTACCGAAAAGAAAGTAAAGCGCTTGGCATGTAAGCTGAGGTAATAAACGGTCTGGCTGAGATGGAGCTATATAGTGCTCCCCTGCACGAGTACGAGTGGATGTGTGACGTTTCTTGAGATTGCAGAACGAAGTTGCAGTTTTGTAGCTCGATAATCTCCTGATTACATTCCAGCTATTATTTTCTGTTCATATTGGCCACATTTGAAATTGAGGACATGGCGGCCTTTCTCTGTGACGTTGTAGAAATCAGGACAAGTGTAATCACGATTTTGGCAACCGGAAAATAGGGGAAAAAAAAACACAAAAAAACAGGTCTTGTACATAAGGGCTCCTCTTCTGAATCCCGTGTCCTGACGCCCTTTGTCTCCTCCTTCTCGGTGGGGGACCCTAGAATCTGGTGGTTGTTCGCTTCCTCGTCCAAGGAGAACAAGTCAAGTAAGCCGATCCGCTGTGGGCTTGATTTGAAAGTGGGGCAGCCACGCCATAAATTCTATGCTCAAGTTGTTCGTAAGCACCAGCAGGTCAATAGCAACACGCCCCAATGGATACTGCGTACCATTGCAAGATGCAAGCGTTATTTGGTAGTCAAACTGGATTGGAAATAACGTTTAAAAATGGCGACTTGGAAGAAGGTCTACGATGGAAAGCTTCGTTTAGAGTGGGTGGCATGATTGAGCCTGCGCCGTGGCTTGCTGAAGTTGATTCTTCTATAAGATTGAAGAAAAAGGAGAAGAAACAATTTTCCACAATTTTACTCTGCGCAGCTGCCTCGTGCTTTTTCTGGTGTGCAGATCGTAACTTGATTCAGAGGCGTGTATACTTGCCCCCGTCTTGCTCGTCTTACCACAAGCATGTGTTGTAAATCTAGTAGATAAGCACAATCCAATCATTTTCCGGAGAGACTTTTGGTGATTTACAGTTAGCTGACTGTAAGGCTCGCAAGCCCTTTCAGCTTTCAAACGTATCACTTGTCCTTTCTGGTGCCGATTCGGCTCGTCGTCGGCGTCGTCATCTCAAGCAAGCCCGCTGACAGGCTTTGGCGCGCACAAAGGGGACGCTGTCTGTATCTGGCGGGGAGCTCAATTTCCAAGGGGGCGGGACAAACCTTGCACCAATTAGAGATGACAGCGGAGAATATTCTTGTGCAAAAGTGCGTGGGAAGATTATATGAGTGAGCGGAACAAGACAAACAAGCAGCCACCACAGGACAAGAGGCGCAGCCACATTTCTTGGCGCGCGAAGAGCGCCGTCGTGGGGGTGCGACAGCCCGGGCGCATGCGGGGCCGGGATGTCGCGACAGACGACCGAGTCTTGCAGCGAAAGCCGGTCTCCCTCAAGCACCATAAACTACCTCTTTTGTAATGTTATGGATCGTATAATCTTGAATTGAGTTGAACTGGTGAGAATGCCAAGATTTCCAGGTGAGAAAATGACGGATTATTTCTTTAGTGGAAAGCGGGGTGAAATACCAATATTGGCGGATAATAAGATGAGAACCCCGACGATCTTTCGTGGCCTCATTGCAACCCTCAACACCATCGGCTCGTCTGCTCGGAATTGCGCAGATTGGCCCGAAGACCGTTCCATCTATTCGCGAGAGCAACAAAGAGCGCATGGATCATAGTTTATCTGTATTCTTAGCCTGCGCTAATGAAGAGCGTTCGGGTAGCAGCTGTTTTGCCATCCGGATCATCCATGCAAGCAGGCAAGCAAAACCGCCAGCTTATGGTTCAAATCCGGATAGTGTTTGCTTCTGGTCCAACTCCCACTTGTGGATTACTACATGAAGAATACACCAAGGAAAGGGTTTCCACGTGGTTGAGTACAGCATAACATCTCACCGCTGTAAGATGTACTGGAATACATGGGTGCTCTGCGGCACGTGGGTTGGACTTGGGCCAAGAAAGTCCATAATCGCAAATTCTACTTACAAATCCATGCACGTCTTACAGTGTAAGCCCGCAACTTTCTTGCTAATTAAAGCATAGGCCAAGGAAAAATAGCAATATATGGCTCGACTCGTTCCAACGACATGCAGGGATTGCCATGATATAGGCTGAGGTGTCAACCTCATCAGCTTATAGAAGAAGCCTTGTATTAAAATAATTGTTTCTATTTCACTGGGCGAAATTAAATCGTGAGCTTGCGAACCAAGTCACACTATTGCGGCCAAGTATCGAGTTGGGTTGACCGGGCTCTTTCACAACCGACTGCAAACTCGATATGCTGAGAAACATGTAGTGAGTCTTTGAGAATATAAAGTTAGTACTTGGAAGAGAAGCTTAGAAGGAACAAATATATTTGCCTTAGTAGTTATGCGCTAGGCCTGTCACCAATCATCACAATGCCTGCGGCTTGGATTTGAGCCAACGACACCATATTTATCATGCCTCTGAAGAACCAAAAGTGGCCAATTCTGTCCAATGTTGCGTAAAATTTCTTTTTAAATTTCTTGCTAACGTATCTTGGAAGTCAATGGGGCGTGTACAGTGCGACCGGGTGTGGGCTGGCGTAGGTTCAAAATGTGCCACAATGCAGGCCGTCGCGCCAAGCCCGATACTTCGGAGCCTCACACTTATCGTTGCATGAGATTCTTGTGTAATGCATTAAAATCAGATCCCTAATGTCACTAATACATTTACGCTAGTATTTTGCGTTGAGATTCTTCCAGGAGCAGGGGCAAGAGCAAATTGCTCAGTTTTCACATATTCAACGGCTTCCTATCCTCTTCTTTGTCGAGCCGATGCTTGGTCGCCTGCAAAGTATGGTGACGTCTGGTATTTGTACTCCCTATCAGGTGTTTCTGATCCGACTACAGCACAAATTGGTCGCTGCGTCTGGGTGTGATGCCAGTGTCCAGCCGCCAATCATAACCAGGATACTAATATTAGAGGCTCGGGACAAGCTGGCGTACAGACTAGGCTTACCTGGAGAAATTATACCGGAAAGCAGCTACACTCAGTTTCAGATGCAATTGTTAGCAACATCACGGAACCGGCAGATGAGGGTGGTGCTCGGTCTTCACAGCATGGCTGCTCGTCTCAAGGCCTTCCTCCACAATCAACCACAAGGCACCAATTCCAAAGATGATGGCTCTTTAAATTTGAGACGGCTGCAGGAAGTTAATTCAAAGGATGTGCCACAAGAAAAAATTGAATGCTCTATTTTCGCTAATAATGACTCCCGGTGCCGCCATACCTTGGGTGTCCCTTGCCTTTACATTCCATCGTCACCAAACCTTCTCCGTACTTCGACTCGACAACCTCCATACCCATGAGCTTCTTGTAGAATGGGACCGACTTCTCCCAGCTAGATGTAAAGAGCATACTCCTTCGCAAATACGGCATCTCCCCGACCACCTCTTGGACGCACTCAACCATCCATGTGCCTAGCCCATGTCCTTGTTTGGACGGGTCCACCCAAACATCGGTTAGATATAAAAAGGTGGTGTAATCCGTGACGCAGCGCGCAAAGCCGAGAAATTCGTTCTCGGATTCACGATTCTGAAATAGGCCGAAACATAGTGAATTTTGGAGCGTGGCCTTCATGTATTCTTCTGGCATTGCGTCGGCCCAGTAAAACTCGCTCGAGTTGTACGCGTCAATCAGTCTTGGGATGGGAATGAGAGACGAATTGGTGGAGATTAAATAGTTATTGCGTAGCCATTGCCGGCCGTGCAAGCCATCTCGTACAGAGGTCATTTTGGAAGAGTTTTAATAATAACAGGAGGTGTTTGGAGAACGATGATGGAATTGAGGTTGCGTCAAATTCAGCTCGGCAAGGAACTTGGAGTCCGCGTAAAGAAGGCGCTGAGCCGAAATGAGTCATCGGGGACCGAGCACTGTATGGGTGCAAAAATATCGCCGGCTTATTATGGACATGTAAAAAATAGTCGTGATAAAACGATTAAAGAGTCGCTTTTTCCAGAAATAATATACTCTGGCGACTTACAATGTGCTGTGGTTCTTACCCAGAACAAGACTATTCCGCATTTCGGACTGGAATGCTGAGAGCTGTATTAAGGACAGCATTTAATCTTTGAAATCACGTTGATTTCTTTTTCTTTTAGAAGTAAGTGAGAATCAGAACGTAACTCCTACCTCCCTACCCCTATGCTAAACTTGCTGGTATACAGTGGGCCAAAAGTAATTCCGCTCGAAGGCCCATTTTCTACCAAAATGCCCTATTTTTAAAAACCAATAGCT
>FWCC01000699.1:0-12660 GCA_900169235.1 Zarea fungicola | reverse complement strand
GTTTTTTTGTCACCCCCTTGGCCTCGTCACGAGTGGTAGGCCTCGGCCGCCACATTAGCTCTGCTTCAAGGCCAATTACCGAAAGTGCGAGATTGGGTGCCAAGCAAGAGATGGTGCTGGGAAACAGCGTATAACAGCACCTCAGTAGCGCCCAACAGAACTCGGTAGATTGAACACAAGATAATCTGTCCCAAGCACCGCGTAACATCTCGGCATGGTCACAAACGGGGTATTCGGTGACGGGACAATTGATCCCCTTCTCCTCCGTCTCGAGTCCCAGGAGTACAGTATCAGCGCTTCGGAGCCGGATCCCACGGTCCAGGCAGGGGTAAATGCGCCTTCGTTGCAGCAAGATCTTGAGCATCAGGACGACCAGGGTGAAACCTGTCCTGCGCTTGACACGATTGGAGATACGGGCTCTGTTCAGTTGCATTCTTGAGGTGCTGAAGCTGCAACATCCCATCACCATTCTGACAGCGGTTCTTATGTCCAAGAGTATGACTTGCAACAGGGCCATGTGTTGGTCGATGAAGGGCCCTGCAGCGAACTGGCTTATAGCAGCTCGCTACTCAACTATACAGATGTCTATCTCGCCGCGCTGGAGCACGACGGTGCCAAGGGTTGGAAGTTTCCAGAGTATTATATGCCCTGGGACAGCCAGCAGTATAGAGGTCTTGATGGGCTGTATTACTGTCCCGAGCATGCATGCGCGAGGAGAATTGGAGATAAACTTAGCAGGGATCTCCGGTAAGTGCGTGGATCAGCGGCGCTACTTTGCACTGACGGTGATGGCTGTACAGACGACATGTCAAGGGCCACTTCAGGCCGATAGCCTGTCCTTTGTGCTGCTACCGGTCGAGCGAGCAAAAGGAGATGAAGCGCCATTTCAACGATGTACACGCTCAAAACCAGTCGGAACACGTGTGCCCCCATCCCGGTTGTGGTCGGAAGTACAGGCGCCGCTCGTCGGTGCAGCGACATGTCCGTGAGAAACACCCTGGCCTGTGGTACAATGTCTAGGGGTGTTACTGTTCTGGTTTTCCTTGGTTCTTTACCTGAACAGTTTTAGCTACATATGAATTACTAGGTTGATTAAAATCCGCAAGTCCATCTTCTGCCATTATTTGTGCCTTCCTTGTTAAGTTTGCTTGTCATAGTTTCATAACATGATTTGGTAGCCCTCATTGGATCGTTCTTCACTACACCGGTACTCCGCCCTCTTCGTCATCATCATCTTCGTCATCTGCATCGTCATCGTCCGAGCTTTCTGGAATACGCTGCTCTGGTCCCGTCATGTCTGATGAAGACATAATATTGCCAGTAAAGGAGGGATCTTCGGCTAGCTGCAAGCCCTGGGTGGCACTCGGCGCGTGCCCATAGTCAAACGCAGAGAGTCCGGGTGACCCAAACGGGAGTGTTGCCACCTGAATTGCATTGTGCCACCCGTGTAGAGCATCCTGAGAGGGTGCCACGCTGGGAACGCCAGTGGTGGAATCTGGGTGCCCGCCATGAGGATACCTCCTTGACCAAAGCTGGTCCAGCACCTTACCTCGCACGTCCTGTATAATCTTGTTCATCAGGTCTCGCTGCCTGATTGAAGGTGCATCTTTCGGGTTGAAATTTCCAATCTGGGGGGGACCCCAGTTGAGATAGACCTTACCATGAGATTCTGGAATGACCATTCGTGCAGGGTGGTGGGTAAAGTACAGTTTGCAACAGAAGCAAGCCGGTTTGCTGGAGTATACGTAGCGATCGTCGTCAAGAAACGTCAAGCCCTGGCTAAAGAAATGCTCCAAGACAGAAATCTCACTGTGGACAAAAGTTGGTTTGCATAACCGATAATTGTCCATGTAACGATTCAGCAGCCTGTTGTCTTGCTGCATCGCCTCGAGCCTCTGCTTCAGCTCACCCAACTCGGACTGTTTGTCCGCAGGAAGCATCCGGCGCAGAATGCCGTCCACAGTCGTTTGGCCATCGTTGTCGGGTCTTTTGGGGGAAAGCAGTTTCTTGACGAATTTGACTTCGTGATTTTTGAGCACCTCGACCATCAGTGGTGCCTGGAGGAGAAGAGCGCACGGTTTGCCCACGCGAGCTGCCAGGCGTCCGATTGAATGCCTAGCACTGGCGAAGCAGCCACTTTTGCCGGGCGGTAAACCTTCACAGGCTTGTCTTTGCACCTGAAGCTTCTCTTTTTCAAGTAATTTCTTCATCATGTCCGATTTGGATGCGCGATGCATGTCCATGCAGACAGCAAAGTGGCTGACCGGATCGCCAGTATGTCGGTCTAACAATTTATTAAGCCAGGCAACCATTGAATCATCTGCGAGGGAATGTTAGCAATTGAACCAATCCGTGACACTTAGCGTTCAAAGCATATGCACTCACTGTCCTTGGTCTTAGGACTTGATAGCTCTTGAGTACAAAAGGAAATGGCCTTTTCCAGGTCAATTATGTACACCTTAATACGCTCTTTGGCATGTTCTACGCACATGCGTAGAAAATCGAGCTGCAAACTGTCTTGGTGTTGGGCCAGCGAAGTGGCGTATTCGAGGAGCGCCTTGAGGGAGTCACTGAGCATATGCGCGCACTTCTGTGCTTGCCGAGATCCCAACCAGTAAATATTACGCTGGCCGTCACGGTTGACAGCAAAGGCAGTGAATGAACTCCCTCCTTTTCTGTAGTCACATATGACGGCGAGATTCCGCATAAACTCTCGTCGCTGCTTCTGGTACTCCGACGCGGAGATAGGGTATGGTGTATGGCCGTCTTGTGTTTGTCCGAGAGAGAACAGAAGAAGGTACGGCTCGTAGAACCTAGACAGGAGCCTTGAATAGGGATCAAGTCTGGGCCTGCCTACGCGGCTTGAGTTGACGGGAAGTGTCAGCTGGAAGGTAGTTTGTACAGACATTGCTTCTGTGTTGCTGCTGCGTCTTGTTCAACTACGCGCAAGGGAACAGGCATCGTGGAGGAGGGTGTTTTCAACAGATAACTAAATAGAACTCATTCCTATATAATATAGAATCAGGTTTTAGGCTTTACATCCATGAGATGGATTGCAACCTCGGAGTGGAGAGCGTGCATCGAGGCCTACCACACCATGCATCCCATCACGCGGGCACTAATCGCAGGCCGCCACACACCATCTGTGGAGATGCTACTCCCCCGGCCTCTTTGCTCCGACGCCTGTAGCCATATTACATTTACGCATACGAACCCGAGCCGTCAGATGCAAAGCAGAATTTCCGTCTCAGCCAAACATCTCTTAGTGTAGCATTAAACGTGCGGAGACTGAGGTACGCTCGTCGTCCACCAATCATTGGCCCAGCTCTTAGCATGCCTCCTCTTCAATTAGTTTATCGCCGTCCTAGGCACCAGGATCTTCTGTAACCCTCTGGTAGCAGTGCCGGCCTTTACGTCTGTACCAAGAAGTAGAAAAGAGCTCGTCCAGAGGAACACCCTTTGTCTCTGGTGCTCACAATCCTAGAACTACGAGCCCGACGGCACAGATGGAAGCCCAGAAGATATAACGGGTCATACGTTCAGAGTGGTAACCATGTTTGCATGAAAGGGCCAGTTAAATACCGTGTTCGTCGCATAGTAAGCGCTCTGGAATCAAGTTTGGGTAGATGCAAGTATTGCGTTGTACAGAGCCCAATCGACCAGCCAGCCGCATAAACAAATGCACAAGGGATTAGATCGGAGCATCGGAGGCAGTTTTATTACAGTTAGTTATCTATACACTAATGTAAATAGATATTTAAATATAAATCACGCACTGAAGAAAATGGCCAGCGGTGAAGCAGCGTCGCCGACGAAAAACGTCCTCGCGACCAGATGAACGCCATCGTGAAGACAATTTTTGATCACAACATTGGACCCGCTGGTAGTCATTGATGTATTGTTTCCGGCAACGCCGCCATAAAATTTCTAGGATGAGGTAGTAATGCCATTGCCGCCAGACCACTGTCCGACCGTTTGAATCGTTACGTCACGAAGGAACTCGCTACAATATGAGGGAGATGAATAATTCTCCGAACTCTTGCAGCATTGATGCATCCAAGGAGGGTCTCGGTTTGAACTGCCAAAGCGGTACAAAGCGGCTGCGCATCCTCTCCGTCTTGGGTTGTTGAAATTAATAAATAAATTAAAATTAAAATTAATGGCTCACAGGAAATACTCAGATTAACCTAAACCATAACTCTCTTTATTTGATGTTTTAGCAGCATTATCCTAACCTGCAGGGTAGCGGCGCAATTGCATCAGCCGACTTGCTGGACTGCCTGAAGAATTGGACCTACTGTTAAACTATGGGCATCACTGGTACGAAACTTTAGCAGTGATGGTAGCCCCTTGCCGAAACCTGTGCAATATTGCGCTTTACTGCCTGCCTGAAAGTTCCTGTACTAGCAGGAGACTTGACGCCAGCCGACGAACGCCTGATTACAACAGCTTCCAGCAAGCGTGACAGTGCATCCCATGCAGTACTAGCTGTATTAGTCTCTGAACAGATTAGTTACAGTTCATTACTCCGCATTGCTCCGCATTGCTCCTAGCGAGAGCCTCGAGCCAACTGTCGATGGACCACGGCCGGTGCTTGCATCTACCACAGTCCATAGTTGCAGGGACAATGGTTTGCCGCCACTAACCTCCTTGCACACAGGGATCTGTTTCCATACCATGTACCCGTTGAAGCAAGATACTTACTGGTACAGGCAGGCAGCGGCTTCTCACAGGGGATGCTCAACAGCGTTGGTATGTGCAACCTTGATGTGCCGAGGCTGATGCTCGTAACTGGAGTTGTGTACGACCGCCCACTTCCCACGACACAGGCTACGACACAGGCTACGACACAGGCTCGCGATACCAAACGCGAATTGGCCACCAAAATTTATGGGTCCCGACGCGACGCGACGCGACTTGATTGAACTTGCATGCACTTTTCCGATCATTAAAATTGAACATCAGAACGGACTGTCTTGAATCATAATGTTGACGTTACGTGAAATTTTGACGTCGCCGCTAAAACCGCACGACACGAGACCTCCCGCCATGCCTTCCTCCGGCGAAACTGGCGAGTCTAAAGAACATAACGAAGACCTGTAATAATGCCCTGTTCACGCTCCCGCCAGCTACTGTTAACCTCTTTCAGCGACGCACAAGCAAACCGAAAAAGCAAGCCTAACCCAGCATTGCCGAATGAACGAGAGTCACCGAATGGACGAGCATCGACCGAAGAACCAGCGACCCAGGGGGTACACGAAGCACCGGCCGAGGGACAACCAGACACGCCAGGCCAGGGACAGATCATCAGCTATAAGAGCGAGAAGTGGGAATACAAAAGCCATCGGTGGAATGACGGCCTTCTCTCACTGAAATTAAAACTTGCCGGCTCACAAGGCGAACCCGAGTGGATCCGGGAGGCTGAAGTGCAAAGTGACAATCCTGAGGCTATTCTTGGGCTTTGGGATGCCATCCCGCGGCCGGTTCATCCGGATGACCCTGACTTCTTCGAGCCGTTTGCGATTCTTGAAGACAGGAAACGAGGACGTCGGAGAGAAGTACTGGTGCAATGGGCGGGTTTTGGGGGAGATAAAGCGAACACAACTTGGAAGCCCGAGACAGCCATCGCCCAGGCAGCCCCACGGATTATAGAGGAGTATTGGGCCAACCGACCTGTTACCCATGCCGCGGCAAAGCCATCTAATAGAGTGGCGAAGGCAAATCGGGTGACGAAAAAACCGGCTCTTCCACCGCGTTTACAACGTCACGCAAAACGGCAGTTGTAACCCGTCTTGTGGTATACGACGAAATTACCCGCGAGGCATCACAGCGATTGACAGTCATCTTGGCGCCTATGGAGCATAGCCTTAATGGACAAGCTGCTGTAGCGCACGGCAGAGCAGGTGGCGAGCGTATGTCTGGAGTGACTGCTCGTCTTGCTGTCTGACAGAAGCGCAGCCTGGTAGCTCTCCCCCTTATCGTACCGTTATGCGTGCAAGATGCCGCTCCCGTTAGTTGGCAAAAATGGATAGTAAGTCATGGCTGCGATACCCGGATGAAGCTGCACATTGTAGACCAGCACGAATGACAATCACAGCATCAAACTAAGCACAGTTGGTAAATGATAGTATATCTAGTTTGTATCGAATACATTTGGCGTATAAGATTTGTCTTGATTCACCTCGTGCTTGCGACGAGATGTGAGGGCGAGCACATCCTCTTTTCCCACGGTAGTCCCAAACTCTAAATCACCAATCATGGAAATGAGGCAATCGTCCAGGTTTTTATCGCCATATGGTGTGTAAAATTGTACGCCCCCGAGGCACCTTGTCAGCCTGCAGCCCTATATCTTCCACAGAAATGGAGACCATAAACAGCATCTACATTGGTAAAGTGATAGATGGAGATCCGCCATATCAACGTTGATCGATGCTGTGTGATAGTGATGGATTTTGATTGCGCAATCCTGCTCCAAGCATCTCAACACAAGCAATTGTCCAAACTTTTAGGTCGGGGAGGAAAAGGAGAGGGGACGAGTTGAGCAACTATAAAGGGAAGCGGAGTCTGAGAGGTTCCCTACAGTCTGTCGACGGTGGTGGAGGATCCAGGCAACCCAGTAGAACCAGGCCTTGTTCTATCTTATCGTACCCTCCCTCCAGCTCCCCCCCTCCGCCTCCCCTCCCGCATCCGTTCCTTTGGAGGCGGCAGCTGCCAACACAGTTTCCGACCGAGAGGGGAAATTGTGAACGATCTTGGGTAGTCACTTTCTTTACGAAGTTGCCGCATTATCTTCACTTCCTATCTTTGTTGCCCTCTCTGGCCTCCTCTCTGGCCTTCCCTTTTCGTCATTCAGGGAATAGCTTGGCTAACTACGTGATGCGCTTTCCTTTCACACTTTGAGGATAGCCACTTTCGGCCGTCTGCTGAACAGGGCTGCCACCACTTCCTGTCCTACGCAAATGAATACAACTATGCAGTCCGCCACTTGCCTCCTCAGTTGCTATTTTTGACTAACTTGTACAGGTATTGTTGCGATTAATCGCCAAACCGCCCAGCATTACATGAGTTGATGATAATTAACGTGATATTAATGGTACAGAGAAACGCGAAACGAATGTCCCATTTTTTTGTCAAACAAAATAATACATGGTAGTCATTCTAGACTGCACCGTAGCGCCGCTAAGTACCTACCCGGGATCGAGTATTTTTAGCCGTGGAAATAGGCAGTCGAAGTCAGTTGTTGCTTTTGCAAATTGACCCCAGTTATTACCCCTTTGTGACAAAATCTGCTTCTGGCCATGCAGGAGAAAGAGGCTTCTATAATCATCAATGACTCATTTTCAGAATCAGTTGTTTGTTCCATTTCTGCCTTCATGTCTTAATTTTGCTCTGGTTCGTTGAACTGGTTGGTACGGCACTCGATGACTCCATCCGCCAAAAAGAGACCCGCCTAATTTTTAATAAGTTTACTAAAGAAAAGGGAAATTTATTACGCCTTCTAGTGTAGCAATTGGGTTTTGATTCGTGATAGTTCAAATAATAGCTCCATTCTATTGGCCAAACAAGGACTGAACTCGCGGTTTATTACTCAAAGACAAATTACAATTCACGCACATGCATAAAATTGGTTCATATGCTGAATTTCATTCTAGAATAGGTCTATCTCTTCTATCTGATCCATTTGTTTAACTTCAATTCAGTGTTAAACATCAGTTCCTGGAACTCTGCCACCGCACACCCAGTCAAATATAGATTGAGAGAACCGTTTCGATTACAGGGGGATTGGCCAATGATGGTGAAATTTTATTCTGTTCCAGCATCGGGATTTAACATTTCCAACAAAAAACAGTTTCTGAATCAATTACTTAGGAGCGCTTTGGCGTAGGCTCATTCCAGTCACTGGTTTGCTTCAATTTGCCCGATTTGGCAGGTGGAACTCTAAATTGGCCAATCACTCACTTTGGCTTCCTCCGATTAACATTGCATTCACAATCTGCCGGAATAGGCCAACCCGGTCTGGTTTAATGGGTAGCCATGTCCTGCTGAACTCCGTTGCCAGCATGTCCCGCTGTTCCAAATTTATTTTATGCTACTCTGGGCGCGAACGTGACCAGCACGGTTTGGCATGTGCCTGGCAATTCTATTGCATCTGTCATCATGAAATTTGCCGTCATTGGGAGAGATTAACCCATACGAATTGCGCTTCGCGCCTAGCCCGACAAGTCTAGAGAGCAGCCGTTTCATCGATCGCGAGATTTTAAGTTGCCACTTCCAATTAGCCTACTGCATTGAGCCAAACAAGGTGGTTAAATGCGGCTTCTTGCCGACCTCTTAGACAGGCTATCTCTTAAAACTTAGAGGTGGAAGGGGTTGTTTTAGAGCGAATACGGCAGCATGCCGTTCAGTGATGAATATGAAGTGTGGATGAGGCGAGCCAAGCTCTCTGGATTGCACGCAGCTGCCTCTGGTGCACAGCACTCGTGCGTGGGATTGCGCCCACCACAGGTTATGCAATGAAGAATGTGTCGGAGCATCAAAGGCCACTTGTCTTGTGCATTCGTGTACATCGCACCCCATTCACGTCAAGGTCCAAGACAGAGGCTTGACTGTACCTCCAAAAATAAATCGGTCGCGTACGCCAGCTATCTATGATATAGCCAGCGGCGCTGGGGCATGCCGTACTTGGATTTCTAGGCACCCAGTCCAATGGCACCAATCGTTTTACCAGGGTTCGGCGGCCGATTTAGCGAAGTACCTAAGTAGTAGGTACTAATCCCATATATGGCCGTGTTTTACTAGAGAGACAATAGCAGGCCGGCACAGTCACTACCCTACACCTGCTTCGTGCTCTTGCATAGTAGGTTCATAGGTGTCTAGATACATATAATATTAATAAACTACATAGAAATACTACAGTCACGGACAAAAATGCCTTCTACTTTTAACAGAATTTATTGAATCTAAGCTGCACTAAAATTCTCGGTCTGACTTGGAAGAGAAGTGTGGGTACTAACGTCAACCACCCCCCTTACGGGTCATGCTTTTTACACCAAAAAACACCAAAACAGATAACCAGTTGCTTTTAGAGTTATAATAATAGTACTATAATACTGTAAAGTACGGTAGTACTTCACTTGACTTCACTTCGTTTATTTCGCCCGGTGACTAAGCAGTCAATAGGGCTCGCTAGCTATGTTACTTTACATGTCCAAAATTGGCTTCTTTGCCTCCTGCAAGCCCATAAACCATATTCCTCCCATTTTGGCTCTATCCTTGTTTCTTCCTTGGTGGCACGGATTCTCGTGCGGTGCTTGTATTAACTGGCTTGCTTGAAGGCTATTCTCCAAGTGTTCAGCATCCTATCTAAAGCGGCTGAAGCGGCGCTAGTTATCAGCTACACGAGGTGTTGTGGGTGACGTTGTTACTCCTCCTACGGGGTGTGATGGGGTTCGTAGTCGTTGTTCAGTCGGCTAGTGGCTAGTGCAAATCGTATCGTGGCCTCGACGGCCTTCATGTTTGGCTTCCATTTTGGTCAATCTGCAGGTAACTTCCCACCAAGGTAGAAGGAAAGGTTGCCTCTTAGCGTTTCTGTGCATTCTGTCATTTCCTTTCGATATGTCTCCCATTTGGGGCAACGGAAGAGGAAGTGCTTGATGGTTTCTCGTTTAAGGTCACACGCGCATTGACTTGAAGGTACCGCCTTTATCTGGTGAAGATACCCATTGAGCCTGATCATGTAAGTCCTAAGCTGAGCCAGTACTGTTCGTTCACTCCATGGTTCCATGGTAGCTTCTCGTACAGCCTGCTGGTGTGATGGCCTGGTAGGGCCATATCAATGCTTTTCGAGTATTTGCCTACTACTTCCGGAATGCGTCTTTCCGCTTTCAGTTTCTTTCTCTCAATGTTGAATGTCGTAGAGATCATCCTTGGAAATTGTCTTTCCGGTGTAGCGCCTGCCTTCGTCGCCTGCTTCGATTTCCTCCCCGCCATGTCAAGGAGTTCAACATTGCTCCCTGATGGCACCCAAATAATTGAGGTACGGACACCGTTGTCTCGAAGGTTCTCTATCGATTCATAGATGCATCGTATAAACTCTTGCCCTGATTGTTGTAGCGGTTTTGTCAGCGACTGCACCGCAGCCTTGTTTGTTGTGAGAACTGGTAAGGGCGAGGGCTGTCAATAGGCGATGGAGTTGACCAACCAGCCATGCTCAAAGACAATGCTGGTCCCTGTACATAAAGCAACAAAGCGCCTCATGTCACCGAAAGAACCAGATAGAATGTCGCAGACACTAGCAAAGCAGGACCACGTGCCCACTTTACTGTCTGATAGCGCAGCCAGAGCTCTCGGGTAGGTGTTTTGGAAGACGAAATCGATCTGGCGATGCGGGCGCATCAGGCTTAGTTGTGCCGATCTACAACCCGGTTTCAAAAGACTTTAAAAACAGGAGCTAAGTATTGATTTACATACATGAGAACACGAACAAAATAACTAAGCAATAGCTTCAGCATTTGTACACTATTGCTCGCCATGTTTCCAGCACCTAGGCAATGATACCAGCTGCCTTAGGACGAAGCAGCCTTGGTGGGTCTCAGTACAGAAGATCGACCTGCTGCTGGCTCTCTGTGAGATACATGATCACGACCCAAGAATCTCTCCTGCAATGCATTGACGGGATTGCTCATTTTGGTGAGTTGGCGGATTAGCCCGCAACGGTAGCGAGTCGCACTAAATCTCCAGTTCGGGATTTATGGCACAAAACTGGCTTGAAGGCGCCGCCCACGAGTACTCCGCGAGTGCTTGCAAAGCGAACCCACGTGAACTACGCAGGCTTTGATGGGAAGCTCAAAAAGCGAAGGCGTAAAGTAAAGCAAGTAACGATCGCACGGAGATAGGAGCTAGTCCAAAGGCCAGGAGTTTGCCGCCGGCACTTGTTGTATCAGTCAGTTGTGCAGCAGCACGAGTGACACAATAATATTCGAAAATGCAGCAACGGCCGGGCTGCGAGCAGACACTGCCGGTGTATCAGCTCCCGCTGTTGACACCGATGGCACTGAGAGCCGGAGCTGCCACAAGCTCAAACCATGCAGGAAAATATGTCTGCCGAACCCACAGTACCAGTAAGGCACTTGCGACGAGTCAAGATATACAGGTCTGATACAATAAGTCCTTCTACTAGGACATCATTATAAATGTACAAAATGTACAAAATGTACAAAATGTATAAAATGTATTAACCCGTCGACTTTAAAGAACCAAGGAGGTCCAGCAGACGAGTCCACTCGGGCAGAAAAGGACGCGACAAAGGTATTTATGGACCAAGCTGGCATGGGGACCAGAGCCCCAAGAACCAGCGTCAGCGCCGTCGTGTGTGTAAATACCTCTCTGATTATGGATCGCAATAAGTCCATCTATGTCATTCTGATTCCTCGAAATGAGAATTTCCTCTCCGTGTGCTCCATTATCTCCATAAACAAAGGCAACTTTGTTGGCATTTTCAAGGGGCATCTTCGGTGGTCGGAGGACTTTGACAATAGTGTGCGGCATTGGCGGACCGACAGAAAACTTCTGGCTAGATTATTTAGAGGCTACTGGGGTTTGGAATCAGATGAGGGTCGCAGCTCCAAGAGGAAATGCAAATGTAGCTCTCGAATGGGAACTAATCGACGTTGGCAGCGAGTCGCCTTGTATGTGGCGTGTCGCGGTTCGGGCTCTCCGTAGTATTCGACCCTTTGAGAGCTTCGTTCACCATGAAGCGCATCAGAAGACTGCCTGTTTAAGGAGAGGTTTCACAAAATCTGTCGACTCGGCGTGGGATATGCTACTTTCTGACGAAACTACAGAACCCTGGTGTGGTGGTGCGGGGTTGCGCCTAAAACAGCGTCAGTCCCGTGCCACTTGTTGCGTACAGAGCGTAGGTGAGGATCCAGCCATATATAGCAATAATTAACTCCAATTTTATCGTAATCTATAAGGTGCCAAAAACACGGAACCAAGAATTGATTTTATTACCAAGGTTAGCAACTTTAGCTAGTTGTATGGCCACGGAATGTGAGACTCTGATTCGCTCAGCCTCCATTACAGGTGACAGTTATCAGCGAGGCCCCATCGTACAGTCCGCAAATTGCACGAGGTGCTGCAATATTTGGTAGCTGAAAGCAATCTGTGTACAGGCTAATCCAGCAGAGCGCATCTATGAGCTTGCCGATTTGTCCACGTAGGACTGATATAGCCACCACAATGAGCAGGGATTATTACTCGTGTGCGCATATAGATGGCTAAGCCAGTTCCCGCTTCCCTCTGACTTGTTTTCGGCATCACGTCTGGTTAAACCGTACAAGACAGTCTTTGTTCCATCAATCATATCATACTCAAAACTCGCGAACCTCGTTGTCACAGCCACCAGGCTACAGATATGTCTGGTATCATTTCTGCTGTGATTTCGATTATCGATGCCAAAATCAAAATTCCAAACCCAAGCATTTCGATCTCCACTGGGAGACGCACTTTGTGTAACGATGGCTTATCGACGTAAGTCACAGTTGGGGTATGCTCTAAAGCAAGTCAGGTTATATCGAACAGTACACTGGTAAGTATCGTCAAGAGTAGAACTCTCAATAGTAGAACTATTGCTTAGATTGATCAATAGAGATCTAAACT
>FWCC01000704.1:0-16062 GCA_900169235.1 Zarea fungicola | reverse complement strand
TTTTTTTGTCACCCCCTTGCCCCCTAAAACTATGACACGGCCCGCCCAGGGCCAAAGGAGACCAGTCCTGTTGCTCTGCCGTCCCTCAACACCGCATTGAGAATGGGCAAAAATCAACTCCCGGGTCTTTCCAAGCGGGGCAGGGCCATTGCCATTGTGCTGTGGTGCGCCACCTGCAGCCACTACAGCAGGGATGGGCGCCGACGGGCGGGCGCGCTGTGTGACAGGTCGCAGTGGGACGGATAGTGTGGGCAGTGATTTGAGAAGGGACAGGGAAAGGGAAAAACACCCTAAACGACGACGATAATAGGGGTAGTTATTAGTGAAATAGGGAAGCGCTGTCTCATGAAGGAGCTGGACTCAGGGGGTTGAGTTGTGAATATTGCCATTGTTGGATTTTGTACGCTGTACCTATGTATGTGGACTTGATATTCGCCGCTATACTGTACTGTACTTTTCAGAGTGTACTAGTCGTGGTAATTGTGAGTGCGCCACCAGATTGCAGCATTCACATATTCAGACGAACCAGGTCTGGAGAATCAGGTTCACGCAACAGGTAATAGCAGGTGGCATTCTTGATTGCATTAGCTCAATAGATCCCAGCAACCCCCCCTGATCTTGACAACCGTAATTGGCACATGGTAGACTAAGATTCTTGCCTTGCACTTTGACCCCTGGAAGTACTAAATGACCTGACCAGTACCCCCTGTTCATCGTAATTACGGTAATTATAATCTGGTTCCGGTGACCCCCTCGCTGGGCCGACAATGAACACGGCTCTACCAAGTACAAGCCAACTACCTCATACGCTACTATCACCTTTGCCCAAGGACTGAGGATGACAGTATGCGGCGCGTGACGTTGTGGCCACGGGCGAACAACAGTACCAGTAAAGTACCGTAACTACCTGGATGCCATGTGCTCCTGTATGTACCAGTAATGTTTCCTTAAATGCCCCCTGTTCAGAACCGTTAGGATTGATTACTGGGCGGTATCGATGTTTTGTCATCTCTAGCCGCGTCGAATTACAGCATCAAGCTCTTAATAGATTGATTTTAACATTTGGCGATTCCTTTGTTTAATTGTCCTGGCATGTTTGTTTTCCCTCCAGCTCTAGCTGTCAACCCTTATTTCTGTGGTCAAGTTAGTCCTGCATGCTGGAGCAGCCTTCCCCAGTTCTGTCCTCCGATTTGACGCCCAAATTGCCACTGGCTCGGCCCAGGTACCCTCGCAAGCCCGTAGCGCACTCTCGACAAGCTTGCAACCACTAGGTACATAACTAGCACCACCGCCCAAAGTTAGCCTAGAACGCGCGCCAATTGTTCGGCCCTCCAGCTGGCTTTGGTTCTGCTAAGTAATTATAAGTTAGTCAGTCATCTAAGCCAAACCTTGACTGTACCTTACGCACGTCCATACGGTACCTGACAAGGGTCTCCTTGTGCCTGCTCCCCCCAATCTTTTTCGCTCTTCACTTTTTCTCCCCAGAATCACTGCATCGCGAAAGTCGTTTTGGACACTGCTTTTGCGCATTTTGCCCTCGTTTCTTTTGCGCCGCCTCTTATCCTCCCCAAGGGTGCGCCGCACGAGACATTCTGCGGGAGCTCGCTTCCCTCGTCGTCCACCCACCCTGCAACCGCTGAGTCAACTCTAGGTGGCACGGCCCGACCTCTCAGCTCCGTCGACAACAGGAAAAAGGAATCCTCACTGCAACCCGCTCTTTATTCAATGTATGCATATCCCCTCGCTCTGCTAGCCGCTAGTCTCCCAATTATCTGTGCCCAAGACACCCCCGAGAGTCAAGAGATGTATGTCATCACCACTGGCCCATCCGTCTGTCACCTAGTTTTGCTTCTGCCCATCCTCTGCATTGCAGCCGTTGTTGCTACCAGTACAGTCTTGCTGCATCTAATGCTACTAGCTGCAGTGCAGAAGAAACACCACCTGCGTTTTGACTCGGTCTTGACTCGCCTCTCCCCTTTGCTCTTTGCCCCCGTGAGCTGCTGCATACTGTATTGGTCTGCCTAGCACTCTGCGTTATACTCAACCCGACAGCTCATTGTACTGATTTTCTCTTTGCCTTCACATTTTACATATTTTGCGTCATCTGCGCTACTGCTCCGTTCTGTTGATACCCTTGACTGACATCAGCCCAGTTGTTGTCTATATCCATCACCTGGCGACTTCACCGCCTAATAAGACATCTGTCCGAGGTCCCGCCCAGGGGCTACACGACCCCAGCATACGCAGACTGGGCGCCAGTTCGTTCAATTTCGTTGGCCAAATCGACCACGATCTTTTTCTCCTTGCGTACGACGAATGATACATGACGGCTTTCTCTTCTTCTCGGCGTTGATAACCGACAAGTGACATTCATGGACTAGCTGGAATTTCGAATGACAAAACCTCTTGTCTATTTTAGTCACAATAAAAAAACCCACGATAGGCCGAGAAACTGCACCAAAAGCCGATCTCGAAACCGTCGCACATATTTATATAGATATCTGCTGCTGCAATGGCCACCACATTACCCCGCCCGTCGCGGCCGTCAACATCAAACGGGCCGCCAAGCATGGCCCTTCCCGCCTTGCCAGTCCCCAAGTCTCGCAAAAGCACTGGCAGTGCGCTCACCTCCCCGCATTCGCCGTTACCGAGTCCCCTGCCAAGCATCCCGCGACCTTCCGGCTCCTTTACGGCTCCCAACACGCCTCGCAGCAGTCTGAGAGCTCCATCAATGAGCCTGAACCCGCCGACTCCGGTGCCGACAAATACGCTGCAGCAACCAAAGGGTCTGCCTACGCCCATTAACGGCGCGGGAAAGACATTGAGAAAGAGTGTTAGCATCAACTCGTTTCCTCACCCGCCCCGAGGCGACCAGCGATCTAGCAGCCTGCCTCCAAGCCCTCTCGCCAACGACAAGACTCCACGCACAGCTCGCAAGTCCAAGTTGCCAAAAGAATTGGCATCCCAGAGCCCTTACACACCCAGCACGCCGAGCTTGCTCAACGGCAGTGGCGAAGGCAAATCCATCCGCATGTCGGACGGTCTTATTAGCGTAGGATCGCCAACACACAGTCGCAGTTCCTCTGCTCAGGATTCATACTCCACTTCTGCCACAACCTACGACGACCCGATCGAAGGCCCGCAATCTCAGAAATCAGAGGGGGGCGCCTCAACCTCAGCCCCAGGAAGCTCTGATAAGAGAGCTTCCAAATCTGAAGCGAAAGGCAATGTAGTTGTCAGTGTTCGCGTCCGTCCTGATACTTCCGGAAACCAGCAGAGCCCAGAAGGTGAATGGATGGTTGACGGACGAAAATCATTGATTTCTTATAAAGGCAAAGAGGGGGGAGATCACACATACGGTAAGCCAAACCGAAATCAGTTTCATACATGACGTCTGTTGGAAGCTAATAGAACCGACCAGATAATGTTTTCACTACTCACGACAAAAACTCTCGAGTCTATGATCACATCGCGAAGCGACTTGTGCGACGGGTCATGGAGGGCTACCATGGAACTGTATTTGCCTACGGCATGACCGGAACTGGTAAAACATTTTCCATGCAAGGCACTGCCACGCAACCTGGTGTCATTCCACTGGCCATCACAGACATCTTTTCATATATCCGTGAAACTCCCTCCCGCGAGTTCCTACTCCGAGTGAGCTATCTGGAGATTTATAATGAGAGAATTCATGATTTGTTGAGCATGCAAAACGGTACTGGCGAGCAGGAGGAAATTAAGCTACGAGAAGACAGCAAACGCGGTGTGTACGCTACGCCGCTGAAGGAAGAAATTGTGCAAAGTCCCACGCAGCTGCTCAGAGTGATTGCTCGGGGTGACCAAGCACGCCGTACCGCCAGCACACAGTTCAATGCCCGCAGTTCTCGCAGCCACGCCGTTGTTCAGATTGTCGTTGAAAGCCGTGAGCGTTTGCCCGGCGCAGGCGCAGGTGCCGAGGGTGGCAAGCGCTCTGGAATTCTTCCTGGGGGTGTCCGAGTCTCGACCCTCAGCTTGATCGACCTTGCTGGATCAGAAAAGGCCGCCGAATCCAAGGAACGCAGGCAAGAGGGTGCTCACATTAACAAGAGTCTTCTCACTCTGGGAACTGTTATTGCCAAGCTTTCTGAGTGGAAGGACAAGGAGGGAAAGGGTGCTGATAAAGAGGGAAAGCACTTGCCATACCGTGATTCTAAGCTCACCAGATTGCTCCAAGGAGCCTTGGCAGGAAACTCTCTTGTCAGTATTCTTTGCACCATCCAGATTGGATCAGCCAACAGCGCTGCTGCTGCAAACAGCCATACAGCAGAGACTCTAAACACTCTCAAATTTGCCAGCAGAGCAAAGAATAGTATCGTCAGTCACGCCAAGAAGGCAGAAGAGGCGCTTGGAGCTGGTGGTGAAGGCGGTGCCAGAGTCTTGTTGGAGCGTTATCGCATGGAGATTGTGGAACTCCGACAACAGTTGGAGCAACAGTCCAAGAACAAGAAGAGCAAGGTAAAGGATGAAGAGACCATTGAAAAGGAAAGGGACGAAGAGCAAGAGAGAGCGTTCGAAATCGAGGCTGCGGAGAGACGTGAGGAGCAGATGCTAGAGATGCAACTGGCACGCACAGCACTCAAAGAGCGTATCGATCATTTAAACCGTCTAATTCTTAGCTCCAAGTCGATTGGAGTCAACTCGAGCGGTTCACTCAGCTCGCTCAGCCAATACGCTAGGTTCTCTCAGGTCTCCTTGACAGGGTCCATTAGATCATCTATGACAACACCAAGCGGCGGACGCGACTCCTTTGGTGGGCGTGAATCCTTGGGAGGACGCGACTCGTTCGGTGGGCGTGAATCCTTGGGAGGACGTGACTCGTTCGGTGGACGTGAGTCATTAGGCGGCCGTGAGTCTCTTCTCGACAGGACTACGTCAGTGACATCATCATCTACAATTGGTCGACGATCCAGTGGCGGCCAAAGACTAAGTGGCGAGGTTGATGGTACGGTGGCTGAGATGGAAGAAGATTCCATGGGTGAATACGGAGACGGAATAGCATCTCTCACGTCCCAAAATCAAGCACTCCAGGCAGATCTGGCGGACAAGAACCGGTACATTTCGACACTGGAGAAACGGTTACTACAAGCTCGCCGTGCCAGCTCGTCTAGAACATCGGTAGGCCTGTCAGCACCCAGCAAAGCCATTATGGTTGGAGAAGATCACAGCGTGTCAGCGGTGCTCAAGGAAAAAGATGCGGAGATTGCGGACCTGCGAGCCAGGTTAGATGACAAGGACCGCATGCTGGCAGCCCTACGCAGCGCGGCACGTTCGCGAGATACGGCCGATGCATCAGGGAATGAGGTTCGATTTTCGAATCCAGAGCCGGAGAAGCGAGGAGACGGAGGCACATCACAAACACCAACCAAGGGCCATCGCCGACGAACCAAGAGCGTGGATGAGATGAATAAGATGCTAGAAGAAATGATTCAAGACAGAGTGGAAACTGGCCAGATCATTAGAGGTGTTCGAGGCAGTGTACGACTGCCTGCGGGCCAAAAGCTGGAGCTGCTGGGAGTGGATGCCGCCCAGTTAGAACCTCTCCGCCAGTCACCGACACCTGACGCGAAGCCGCCACCACCACCAGAGGTGACTGTTGGCGCGGCACTGTGAAGAAGTTTGAATGGATGGTATGAGTAATTTGGGAATCTAGGTGGACTGAGACGGAGGATTGGCCTCCAAGCAGCGCTCCGCTCTAGATTACTTTTTTTTCTTCTTCGACTTGCGTTTTGTTTTCATGCCCACCAGCATTCTTCACGGCATTTCTTTTTTCTTTTTCCTGTTGCTGACGTCCTTGGTTTTTGGTTTTTAGCGAATTGGACGGTGGTCTTTTTTTACAGTTTTTTTTTCACAAGGATTATTATTCGTTTGATTACGGGATACCCAGGTTATAGGTCAGAGTTTGATTCATTATATCTTTGTTAGCATTAGGATGGGAGGGAAACGGGCAAATAAGTGTAGGAGTACTCGAACTGCTGCATAGAGAGGCAAATAATATACATTTCAAGTTATATCTAGCAGGCTTTGTCCTTGGTGTGAAGTTGGTAGTATTGGGAATCTGAGGACGAGATAGATTACACTGGTGTCTGTACCGACGAAGCGACTATTAGAAGGAACATCAAGCAGAGCCAGGACAGGCCAGACTTATGGAACGAGGTTGGGTGAGGGGTACGCCCGATGCCGACGTTAGTGGAATGAGAAGGGCAATCTATGGACAAGTTATAATCGGATTTCAGCTATTTCAAAAATCATCATCTTTCCTCCAAACTGGTTATTTCTTTTCGCTATCGCCTTTCTAGCCTTTTTTCTTCTTCTTGTTTCGCTTGAGACCAGTCAGTCTCCCTGCACTAGCAGTCAGATGTCCCAGAGCCGAAAAATAGGGTGGCAGACATCTCCACTAGATGCCATCGAGCCACCCGGGCCGGCCGGGGCGGGACCAAGAAAGCTGGTTGGGGAGAGGCTAGCTTCAAGCTACATTCACTCCAAGCTGAGGAATTGGCACCGCAAAAAAGGGAAAGGGTCCAGACAAAGCAGCACGGTCAAGTACGGAGCATGAATGGCTGCTCTAACTGTGGGGGTGCCAGATGGTTGGCCACGGAGCAGTTGGGTGTCGCATTGTGTTGACCAGCCAGCCGCCCCTTCGTGGTCCTGGCCAAGTGTTAGCCAGAGCTCCAATGCTGATTGGTTGTGCTAGCTGGGCTGGAGGAGTCTCCCGTAACAAGATGAAACGGCACTAGGCGGGCCAGGGGGCAAAGTAGAAAAGATGGGGGCGACAAAAGACTTCATTGACGTGGCTCCACCGCTTGTCTTGGCCAGATGCAGGAAGCAGTTGCCTTTTTTTTTCTGCATGTCATTTATTACTCTTTTTAATACTCAGTAATGCAGAGACAGAAATGGATGGCGTTGGCAGACAGTGAAGTAGGGCGGAGGCGGTGGAGTTGGATTTGCGAGCTTGGAAAGGAACATTGATCTCAGCAGCATGGGGAGCATGTCCCAATTGACTTGAAACTTCTCCAGCTCAATATTTTTACGTGGCTTGACAACTGAAGGAGAGAAAAAGAAAGAAACAAGAGTCCGTGAAACACGTAAACTGTGCGGATTCAAGTAAAGACCCTCCGTCAGCAAGCTCGATATATTGACGGTACTTACATCCACCTTCCTTTTTATAGCATTCATCCTCCAATCGTCTTTTACCAACTCAAGCCACCAAAGGAGAGAAAAAAAACTAGGCGTCTTTTTTCGAACAAGCCTCGTATCAAAAAGTGGTTTTGAAGGTGCGCGATGGCTGTCGGCACACGTACGATGCATAAACATACCCACTTCAAACTCGTATCTAATACCAAGGGCTGTACCAGACACGCAAAGACAACGTTGTACGCCGCCCTGCCAGTCTGCAAACACATTGCTACCACTACCGAGCACTGTGGGTGGGCAGACAAGGTTTATTTTAACCAGCTTGATGAGTCTGGCAAGGCAAAATCCTATGCTAGGCAACTAAACCCCTTCACCTCCCCCCCTGTAGTTGTCCCCAGACCAGGCCGCGAAAAGCATGTCATAGGTCTCTGCTGCGTCCAAGGCAGGCTGGATTTCCGTGGGGCCTTAGCCGCCGATCCTGTATCTGCATTGTTCCGACCCTTGGAGCGAAGAAACAACTCCGACCCAATACCGCTCTTGGTTCTGTCGTCACTCTTCTTTTGTTTCTTCTTCTTATTCTCAGACCCTTTTTATTTTCTTTTTTTCTCTTCCTTTTTTTCTTACTTGCAAAGTTCTTCGTCGAGGACTAAATAAAAAGGACATTGGGCTACCTCATATGTGCCTTCCGTCCTCTGTTCACCTCTTTTCGCCTTTTTTTGTGGTTCCCCGTTGCCAGCTGTGACGGCCCGACGAATTCACACGTTTTCGTTCTTGCGCACAATCGGCACGATTTAAAAACGTGCATTCTCCTCTTGTCTTGTTTCTTCATCGCTTGACAGAATACTTTCGAGCCTATTTCCCCACACAAAAGAAACAAGCAAACATTTTCATTCAGATATACCGAGTACACAGAGTCTACCAACTTCGGCCGCATTGCTCCTACGCTGTGCCCCAACAGAGCCGCCTCTACAACCCCCACCTCGTGCTTGCAACACTGCCCACCCTGGCCAGCCTTGAGTTTCATCCCCCGGTACAAACAGGGGATTTCCTGAGCGTACTAAACGACCAAGAGAGAGCCAAAGGTCCACAAGCACGACCGAATACTAGGATTATTATTATTTGAAATAAGGAGCCAATCACCGAGCCGTTTTCTTCTGCAACGTTTTCTTCCTCTTCGTCCTGGACCTCCGCTCGATTCGTTTTAGTGCTGGCCGCCCGGAACTGCAGTAGCTAAACCGGGATTTTCTTTCTTATAGTCTGGGTGTTTCAACGCCACTTCTGTTAAGAAGACCCTGGCTTATATTCGGCCAAACTTTAACAGGAGATCATCATCGGTTTCTCAACTGAGGCCGTTCCTCATTTTCTCTCTTCTTCATTCATCCCGAATTTTGCCTGCTGCTACCTCGCCGCTGGTCGGACTCGGTGGTTTGCTAACTTACCCGTGGTGCATCGCCGCTCGTGTTTCTCTTCTTTGTTTGCCTCGACTTTTTCTTTCTCGCCGTTTCAACATATGCTGAGATTCTTCAGCAAGGAGCGATTTTATTTCATGCTGCGGCACTGATCTCACTCCATACCGTTCTTTGATGCGTTTGTCGCCACCTAGTTACATTTCAGTTCGCATTCTTGGGCCGCAGCCATGGCGCCTCAATTAGACGTCTCCAACCACAGGTTGCTGGTTGTGCCTCCACGAATGAATCTCCGCAGAGCGGCTTCGTACAATCTTCTCGAGCGCGCCCAGGGCCTGGATTCTGCCTCTTCATCATCTACACAACTACCCCTCAGCCGCCTTTTATACTCCCCACCGCCATCGCCAAGCCTACCATCCCTGGTACCTCGACGTAAGCGAGCCTCTTCCAACCCATTTGCCGGTGCTCGCCCGACTCGAATAATTCGCTTCATCCTTTACCTATCTTTATTCTCCGGCCTCGGATACTGCCTTCTTCGCCTATTTGATCAGCATATCTTTCTCACCAGTCCGCTTGCCCTATTCGAGCACGAGTACAACATGGTAGCCCAAGATGATCTGCCCGACTTTCCTACTCCAATTGTTATCGACGACAACCATGGTCACTCTAAGTGGACTGTATCGATTCCTAGAAACCATCCCTTCCCGCTATCAATGGAAGACTATGCAGAAATGATGGGCCACTGCCGCGAGGCTGCCGTCCGCCAGACCTCCGACCCGGATGCGTCTGGCAGCCAGACCCCCTTGAAAAGCCACGGCACCAATCGTTTTGTTGATGTTGCCGAGGCGGAGAAAACACATCTCCTCCATTCCGGCGACATTCTACCCACTAAAGCGACCCGTACCGGCCAATTCGTTGGCTTTGAAGAGGATATGGATCACCTCCCAGTCTGTCAGAGCTCCGTCACGTATGTTCTCGAGAGTACAAATGCTGGACTTGGTCATGCTGTCATGTCGATGTGGACATCGTATGGTATTTCCAAGGCACTTGGAAAAGCTTTCTTTGTTGATGACTCTCGATGGGCATATGGCCGCTATACAAATATTTTCCAGGCACCACCCATGCCCTCATGTCGCCCACCTCCGCGACACCATATATTGCCGTGCCCAGCTGAAGCAAGGCATCTTGTCATCTCAAACACCAATTCGAATGAAATTCTGCCGGCATTGATAGCTAAAATAGGGACCGACTCCAAAAACGAAAACCGACAGCTCTTCAACCTCGCCAGAGTCGGCTACAAGGCATTGTTCAAGCTGAACAAAGATGACGCAGCATACACCGAGAAGCGCATACGAGAGTTCAAAAGCAGGGCCAAAGCGGGTGAAACATCCTCTATTGATATCCCCGTGATTGGCCTGCACATTCGTCATGGTGACAGACATCCTTTGGAATACCAGTATAAGGACACCTATATTCCAGCCGAAGTATACTTGAACAAGATCCAGAATCTTGTTGATGAGCACTACAACGAGACAGTCGGTGCCAGCTACAAAGGGACCCGCGAGTCCATCTCCATGGTTGCATCTGATGATCCCCGAGTTCATCAAGAATCAGAGCTCTCCAACTTTTCTCAAGCACAAGATAACATCCAGTTGGCTTCCAAGGATAACATCGAGGCGGCCAACCACAATCCCTCTGTCTTGCACCGCTTTGTAGAAGACACCTTTGGCTGGGAAGGTGGCTTCTTTGCTCCCATGTTTTGGTACTTGGGATCTGATCGGAGGAACAATGCTGCCAATGCCCCGGTCGCTTCTCCCTACGTCTCAGATGTAACGGCTGTGGCCAAGCTGAAGCCGTCCGCGCAGACACTCGCGCTGCGCAGCCTCTTGGGACGTGCCTACATGATGGACCTCGCTGTACTCTCTGGTGCAAGCGACAAGGTTGTCTGTGCTGTAAGCGCCATGGGCTGCAGAATCCTTGGCGTCATGCTGGGGTGGGAAGAAGGCATTGAAGCTGGAGCATGGATTAACGTGGACGGCAACTATAAATGGCGAGGCATTGACCTCTAAGCCAATTACATCACTCATTCATTTTCTTTCTTTATTGTTCAGGTCAGGCATTACCTGGTGTTTTCTTTTCTTTGGAATTTTGAAATAATACATAGCTGCATTACATAGTCCGTCTTATTAGAACGGCCGGAAAGGCGTTGGGCAATCGGCCCCTTATGGATTTAGATTGCTTGAAATTATACTACACGAAGCTGGTTGCAGCTATGCTCATAATAGAAAACGTCGTTAATCAGGCTATGAATTTTCAATGTGTGATTTGTTACTTTTTGCGCCTGGGCTCAATAAATGCGTAAAATGTTATGCGAATCGTATTTGTGAATTGGAGTGCTCATCATGCACCTGTGCCACAGACCTAAAGTACGTACTTTACTGCCTACTACTACTAGGTACCTACCTACTTTATTTTGTTTGCTCCTTGCTCCGTACCTACAACTCCACCGTGTGTACTCCGTACAACAAGATCGACCCACTTTTCCTAGCTTCATATCCAACTTCAACTGCCAACCTCTCCTCCTCCCATAATCAAACGCGATCACCTTCAACACATCACAAACAATGGCTGACGCGGGGCCAGGCACGCCCGCGGGGCCCTTTAAACCTCGCTTAAAAATCAACATCAGCCGATCAGCCTCATTTGTGACAGATACGCCGCCGTCTGCCCTCGCAGCCTCAACTCCAGGTGAAGGCGCCGCGCGCAAAGTGAAGCTAAAGGTCAGCGGCTCAACTCCCGCCACGCCCGCCGGCGAGCAGGGCACGCCTGTCAAAACCAAAGCCGGACGCCAGCCAAAGCCAACACAGAAGCTGGTCGAGAGCAAAAAGCGCCAGCGCGATGACGAGGACGACGAGGACGATTTGGCGCGCCGAACCTCGTTACCGCCTGCGACGAAGATCAAGATTCGGCCGTTAAAAATGGGAGGCGGACGCTCAGGAGTTGGGGGGGGCGGCGTCGATAACACACACACGCAGGTCGTTCTCAAGGCGCGAGGGCGCCCGCCCGTACACCCGCCCGGGGACGGCTATGATTCCGAGGCGAGCGACCGTGAGCTCGACCCCGCCATCGAGGAGCAGTTCATCCTGCGGATGGTGCCAGGGGAGCACAGCGACTACGTTCGGACGATGATGGAGACGGGCAAGATTGGCGTGAACCGGCAGGCCGGCGGCGCCAGCCTGTCGCTCAAGTTCTTCGACGAGGAGTCGCACCGTGCGGTGGTGACGGTCAAGGGCCAAATGTTTGCGGCCGTCATGGTGGACCTGCCGACGATTACGGAGTCGATGAAGACGTGGGACAAGAAGTCGTTTCTCAAGTCGGCGGACATCTGCCAGATGCTGCTCGTATTTCAGCCCGTCAAGACGGAGGAGGAGGCGAAGCGCGCGGCGCTGCCCGCCATGATGGACAGCGCCAGCTTCAAGTGGCCACACGGCCTGACGCCGCCGATGCACGACTGCGTGAACCGCCGTTTCGCAAAGACGATTTCGCGCAAGGAGATTGAGGACAAGGAGACAGAGGTGGAGCGCCTGCTGAGCGAGGACGCCATGGCGGACCGCACCGCGTGGGAGTGGGTGGACGAGGTGAACGACGGCGCCAACGGCGGCGAGGACGACGACGACGAGGATGCCGAGGGCGAGGACGCCGAGGGGGAACTAGACGATTCCATGGGCTACTTTGGGGACGGTGCGGCGGCTGGTGGCGAGGAAGACGATTTCGACCTCGAGGCCGATTTGGAGGCCGCGTTTGCGGATGACATGGTTGCCGACACACCTGCCACAGGCATGGACTTTGGAACACCGGTGATGACTACACAGGCAAATACGCCGGCCGCGGGTCTCCACCAGTCTATTGAGATGGATGAGTCGGACGAGTCGGATGACGATGACGACGACGATGACGATGATGACGAGGATCTCGATGAGGATCAGCGCGCGGCGCGTGATGAGCAGCAGGGTGTTAAGGACATCATTAACGATCTCAAGAAGCAACTCAACCATCGCCGTGCTGATTTGGAAAAGACCCAAAACAAGATTCTGCGCCAGCGCCTGGAGAGCCAGATTAAGCAGCTCAAGTCGGAGATTGAACTTAAAATGTCATCAATTGGTATGGAAATGGATGATTAAGGGAGAAGAGCAGGTAGATGGAGACCATCGAGCACCTAAAAGGAAGCAAGAGGTGGATTAAACCGATGCGATTTTCGAACGGGTTTAAGTGTGGTTGTCTCTACGAACAATGGGGGCTGTATTTTAACGTGGTTAACAAAAACCAGGAGTTGTGTGTGTGTACAAATAATATATCACCGGCGTTTTTTTGGAGGGAACCGAGATATAGATTTTGGGGGTTAAAGCGGGCCTTTTTTCTTCATTTTCAATCTATTGATTACTGATTATTCAGTTTGCTGCCTATCCATGGCATATCTTTTCAAGCTCTCTTGTTGTTCTTCAGTTACTTGTAAATGGTGTTTCGTTTTGTAATTGGCTCGAAAAAGTCACTCTCACACATTGTCCGTTTATCTATTTTCAATGTACTACATTCTTGGAAATAGAAGACATGTCCTCAGAGAATAGGCAAATAGAAAACAACGAAGAAAATACATCATTTACTTAGTGCCTCCACCACGTCAGTTGTATCTCGGAGAAGCACATCCTCCACTACACCCTTGACGTCCGTCCACTTTACAACCTGGCAGAAGTCATCGAGATTCTGCGGACGCAGCCGGCGCCCCGGGAAGCGAGCCTGCACACGGCGCTGGATGGCGCGCTGTAAAAAGACGGCCATGGCCTCGTCACGCTTGGACTGCTGCTTGAGGTAGCTGGCGCAAAAAATGGCATCCGTATGGCGCGTAGTCTTGTAGTCGCGGTTCCAGCGGCGGGTAGACTTGACAGTATCTCGTATACGTTCTTGAATAGACGACTTCTTTGGCGGTAATTGCAGCTCTGCTGCTGCAGACCGGTGCGTTAGCCAGAGACACGCAAAGACAACAACCAATACACCAGGATATGTTTACCCTCTGTTATGCTGTTACCCCGGCGGCCGTCCGCATCACTTCTTCCCTGGCTCTGGCTCTGACTCAGCGCGGCGTGCATCTGCTCGACTGAAGGCATCTCGCTCAGCGTCGTTGTTATGCTACCCACCATCTGCCGCACAGAATCCAGTTCGCCCTTCATTTCATCCGCAATGCGCTTCATTTCTTGCTGGCAGACGTCGTCGGTGAGGTGTCTCGTGTCACGCTCCTGTGCCATGTGCGCCTTGACGGCGAGGATCTCCTTCCACATATCCTGCAACCGTGCCTCGTTCTGCGCACGAAACGCCTTGTCCTGCGAGGTAGTTTGTACGAGGGAGCGGAGTTCACGCTCAAGTCGGTCGGCCTGTCGAGACACGGAGCGGAGGTTCATCTCAAGCGTCATCTTGGCCAGGGCATCAGCCTGGGCCTCAAGACGGGAGGTGGTGGCATTCCGGTTGGTGGCCAAGGACGTAGAGGAGGAGGGCGGAGCAGCCGATGTATTGACGCTGCTGGGGATAGTGGTCTTGGTCCGGTGTACGGCGATAATGCCGCTGGATGGAGAGCCGCTCCTGCGAGTGACGCGGGACACTGAAGCGGTGGGTGGTACTGATCGAGGTCTTGAACCCATTCTGTCTTGTCTGAAATCGAATTGCTGGACCCTGTGTTATCTGAACTTCAACTGGACGTTAAAAGAATAGAACGACGTTTTTTCTTCTATTGGATATTCTTTGAAGAGAAGCCGTTTGCTTTTGGGCAGGTTAGGAAAGAGCTGCCAGCCGGCAGAGCAACGTGGTACATTTATCAACTAGCATATCTGCAGCATATCCCTATAACACTATCGAATCTCCCATCCCACTGAGTTAAAAGAAAAGAAGAAAAGGAGTACAAATTCTGGTATCTCGATCAAATTCAATTAGTGTGCTGGCTTTGACTTTCGTTGGCCAACAATCCAGGTCATGAAAAACTCAACATCCTTAGGTACAATATCCGGCGTCGCCATGACCTGGATGAACTCAGGCAGGACGCCCATGGCATCCGACACGGTGCCCATAACCCACTCGATCTTGCTGTTGCCCTCCCCGGCACCCTCACCAGCCAGCTCGCGGAACCGCTCGATGCTCGTGTACGCGCCCGTCACTGTGCCGTTCGCATTCTCCGCAGCCGGCCCACCAGCGTAAAACACTTGCACCACGATGAACTCCCTACGGCCCTCTACGGCCGCCGTCGCCTGCAGCACTGGGAAGACGCGTTTGTTGAGCGGAAATGGCATCTTGTGCACCGATTCCTCGAGTTTCAGGGTCCAATTCACCCATTTGTCGCCACCGATCTGGGCCTCGACGCCGGTGCAGTCCCAGTGCTGGCGCGGCGTCGTTTTGGCAATGTTGTGCGTGAAGCCCATCTCCGAATCGGCGTGGTGATCTTTGAAGTGTGCGACAAACTCGTCCCAGCTCGCCGTCAAGGGCTGTGCGGCGTCCTCGTGCACGCTCCGGCGCAGGAACCACGTCTCCGCGCCGACCTTGGCCGCGGCGCGGATCTGCGGGAGCTGGGCTTTGTGATCGGTGGCAAGACGGCGCACGGTGTCCGGCCCGACCTTCTTCTCAAAGACGTCGACAGAGGCGGCGCAGGCGCTGTAGTCGTACGTCTTGCGAAATTTCCATGAGGAACTGGATGAGCCCTTGCCGGCCGGCAAATCACTGATGAATGGCAGCGCCTCAGATACTAGGCCTGTGAGAAAGGGAGTGAGCTCCGCGGCCGTGGTGGTTTCCGCAGGCAGTTGGGAAGGGTCAATACCCCAGAGGTGCACGAATGGGGTAGTGCTCTGAGCCATTTCTGAGGCAGTTTTTTTTTCGTTGTCCAGCGAAGATGATGAATTAAGGCGTGCTTGTTGACGGCGAATGGAATTGATGTGAGACCTTTTATAAGCGCAGTGGCGTCACGGCTTCATTTAGCTCCGATGTGATCCGTGACCACGATCGCAGGGGAAAACAACAGCTTTGGTAGGAACCGATAACAGCAGCAAAGCTGCAAAGAACTTTGAGGATTCATGAAAAATGGTATCAGTGGTAATATGTTATGTACTATTAAAAAAAGTAATAGTCATACCGACAGTGAACTACTGCTTGTATTCTATGGGTAGTGAACTTTTACTGCCTCGACCGAAATGCAGATCACTCACTACATGAAATACAAGCACTAGTTCACTGTCGGTATCGGGAGTCGACCTAATATATGTTCCACTGCATCGTCGTAGAAAACCTACTCCCTAGCCCTTGGTTCACGTAGTCCATCATCTAAGTCGAATAGAACGTCGATGAGGAAAATAGAGGAAATAGTTATAAAAATACAAACACTAGAAACAACAGATATAATAGAAATAGCAGAAATAGCAGAAATAGCAGAAATAGCAGAGACAGCAGAAACAGC